>JARBHB010000176.1:0-20129 GCA_029891345.1 Dryococelus australis
AGTTTTATTAAATTTTTAAAAATTTTGATGGGCCCGATCAATCTTTTAAAAAAAAATTAACTATTGTCCCAAAAATTTATAAATACGAGCTTAAATTGTAAAAAATTTTAAAAAAAATTTAAAAATTTTATTTTTTTTAAATTTTTTTTTTTCTTTGGGTTGTTTACCAAAAATTAATTCCAAAAATTCCCAATAACTAATTTTCTTCAAAATAATAATGTTGCAAGAATGTAAAATTTTTTAGTTATGACAAAAATTACCACTTTTTTTTAAAATTTATTTAAAAATTTTTTTTTGGGTTTTTTATTAATTTTAAAAAACCTAAAAATTTTTCTTAAAATTTAAAAAATTTAAATTTCCCCTTTAAAAATGATTTTAACATTCTTAAATTAAAACATTACTCATTTTCTTTTTGGGTTTTTTTTATTTTTAAAAATTTTTTTGGTTTTTCCTCAATCTTCCCAAAAGTCCTTTTAAAAAAATTTTTTTTAAAAAGTTTAAAAACGATTTCTTAAGAATATAAACAATATTCACAATAAACACAATTTTTTCCCCTTTGCTTTTTGGTAATTTTTTAAAAATTTTTTGAACCACAATTAAATTTTTAAAAGACGATGTAAAAAAATTGTCCTTACAAGAATGTAATAATACGATTTCTTAAAATGATGACAAGTTTAATTCAGCTATATAGAACACATTTACTCATTTGTCGTTTTTGGGATAAATTTTTTAAAACTTTTTTGAATACCTACTTCAAAACTTAAAGAAGACGCATGAATAATGCATCAGATGTAAAACTCGATTTGCTTAAGAATGGCACATTAATTTTTTTTACTATTAGAACACTTTACTCATTTGTCGTTTTTGGGTTGTATTATAAAATTTGGTGTATCTCAATCAATTTTAAGAGACGCATGAACATGTCCAAAGAATTATAATACGATTTGCTAGAATGTGAAAAGTTAATTCAGCTAATAAACAATACTCATTTGTCGTTTTTGGATTATTTATTATAAACTTGACGTACCCACCAATACTTTAAAAGCGCAGAAAATTGTCCTTACAAGAATGTAATAACTACGATTTGCTTAAGAATGATGACAACAGTTCAATTCAGCTATATAGAACACATGTTACACATTTGTCGTTTTTGGGATATATTTATTAAAACTTTATTTGTTAATACCTCAATTTCTTCTAAGAAGTAACGATGTAACTAATTGTCCTTACAAAAAATGTAATTATACGATTTGCTTAAGAATGATGACAACAGTTCAATTCAGCTATATAGAACAATGTTACTATTTTGTCGTTTTTGGGATATTTTTTAAAAACTTTGATGATATCCTAAACTTCAATACTTCTACAAAACGCATGTAAATAATTGTCCCTTCAAGAATGTAATAACTACATTTTTCTTAAAAAGATGACAACAGTTCAATTCAGCTATATAGAACACAAGTTACTTTGTCGTTTTTTGGGGGTATATTTTTAAAACTTTTGAGTGTATCCACACTTCAATACTTCCAAGTTCGCAAGTAAACTAATTGTCCTTACAAGATGTAATAACTACGATTTGCTTAAGAATGATGACAACAGTTCAATTCAGCTAATATAGAACACATAGTTACTCATTTGTCGTTTTGGGATATATTTTTAATAAACTTTTGAGTGTATCTACACTTCAATACTCAAAAGTACGCATGTAACTAATTGTCTTACAAGAATGTAATAACTACGATTTGCTTAAGATGATGAACAACAGTTCAATTCAGCTATATAGAACACAGTTACATCATTTGTCGTTTTTGATATATTATTATAAAACCTTTGATTTGGTATACTTCACCAATACTTCTAAGAAGTACGTGTGTAACTAATTGTCCTTACAAGAATGTAATAATTACGATTTCTTAAGAATGATGACAACAGTTCAATTCAGCTATATAGAACACATATTACTCATTTGTCGTTTTTGGGTATATTTATATAAAACTTATTGACTGTATGCCTCACTTCAATACTTCTAAGAAGAACGCATGTAACTAATTGTCTTACAAGAATGTAATAACTACGATTTGCTTAAGAATGATGACAACAGTTCAATTCAGCTATATAGAACACATGTTACTCATTTGTCGTTTTTTGGATATATTATATTAAAACTTTGATGTTATGCCTACACTTCAATACTTAAAAGACGCATGTAACTAATTGTCCCATACAAGAATGTAATAACTAACGATTTGCTTAGAATGATGACAACAGTTTCAATTCAGCTATATAGAACACATGTTACTCATTTGTCGTTTTTGGGATATATTTATTATAAACTTTGAGTGTATCCCCTCAATATTCTAAAAGACAAATTTAATTTCCCTTTAAAAAGTAAAACCGATTTGTTTAAAAAAGACAACATTCAATTCATAATAGAACACTTTTAACCCCTTTGTCGTTTTTGGGTTTTATTATACAAAATTTTTTAAAGGTATCCTCATCAAAACTTCAAGGAAAAGCTGTAATAAAAGTCCTTTTAAAATTTAAATCGATTTGTAAGAATATGCAACATTTTAATTTAGTAATTTGAACACGTTATCTTTGCGTTTTTTGGGGTATATTTATTATATTTCTTTTGAGTTGTTTACCACACTCAAATTCCAACAAGTTCGCAAGTAACTATTGTCCAACAAAGAAATGAAAAAACTACGATTTCTTAAGAAAGATGGGGCAACAGTTCAATTCAGCTATTAAAAAACATGTTCAATTTGCGTTTTTGGGTATATTTATTATAAAACCCTTTTTTTTATCTTACTTTAAAACTTTAGAAGACGGTTAAACTAATTTTCCCCAAAAATTAATAATTTTTTAAGAATGAACAAAAAAACCTTTTTTAAAAAAAAATTTTCCTTTTTTTTTTTGGGTTTTTTTTATTTTAAAAAATTTTAAGGACCTCATTCAATACTTTAAAAAGAAAGCATTAAAAATTGTCCTTTAAAAAATGTAAAAACTAAAATTTTTAAGAATAAAAACATTAATTCAATTTTAAAACACATTTACCATTTGTCGTTTTTTTTATATTTTATTATAAAACTTTTTATTGTTCCTCACCCCCAAAAACTTCAAAAAACCAAAAAATTTTAAAAAAAATTAAATAACTACGATTTTTAAGAAAGATGACATCATTCAATCACTTTTAGAAAAAAATGTTAATTTTCGTTTTTTTTGTTATTTATTAAAACTTTTTTTGATAAACCTCAATTCTTTAAAAAAACCAAAAAAAACCTTCAAGAATGTTATAAACGATTTTTAAAAGATGAACAATTTTTCCAAAAAAATAAAACCATGCCCTTTTTTTTTAAAAAATTTTTTTTTTACTTTTATTTGAAAAACCCCAAAATTTAATCTTCCCAAAATTAATAACTAATTTCCCAAAAAATGTAAACAGTTTCCTAAAAATAACAACATTTCCCTTTGCTTTTAAAAAAATTTTAAATTTTTTTTTGGGATTTTTATTATAAAAAAGAAATTAACCCCCCAAAAATTTTTAAAAGAAAGATTTAAATAATTTCCTTAAAAAAATGAATTAATACATTTGAAAATTATCAAACGTTTTGTTTTTTAAAAACTTTTAATCCCTTTTTTTGGGGTAATTTTAATTTCTTTTATTTATCCCCCATTAAATTTAAAAAATTGCAAAATAAATTTCCTTTCAAGAAAAAACCCAAAAAATTTTTTTTTTAAAATTATGACAATTTTCAAAACTAAAAAACCAAAAACAATTTTCTTTTGGGAAAATTTTATTTTTAAAATGATTTTTAAACTTCAATTCAAACTTTAAGAAGAAGGGGGTTTCAATTTCTTTTGAAAGAAAAATTTAAAATTTTCTTGTATTACCCGGTCAATTACTTTAAAAAAAACCATTTTTTTTTTTTTTTTTTTTTTTTTTTTTTTTTTTTTTTTTTTTTTTTTTTTTTTTTTTTTTTTTTTTTTTTTTTTTTTTTTTTTTTTTTTTTTTTTTTTTTTTTTTTTTTTTTTTTTTTTTTTTTTTTTTTTTTTTTTTTTTTTTTTTTTTTTTTTTTTTTTTTTTTTTTTTTTTTTTTTTTTTTTTTTTTTTTTTTTTTTTTTTTTTTTTTTTTTTTTTTTTTTTTTTTTTTTTTTTTTTTTTTTTTTTTTTTTTTTTTTTTTTTTTTTTTTTTTTTTTTTTTTTTTTTTTTTTTTTTTTTTTTTTTTTTTTTTTTTTTTTTTTTTTTTTTTTTTTTTTTTTTTTTTTTTTTTTTTTTTTTTTTTTTTTTTTTTTTTTTTTTTTTTTTTTTTTTTTTTTTTTTTTTTTTTTTTTTTTTTTTTTTTTTTTTTTTTTTTTTTTTTTTTTTTTTTTTTTTTTTTTTTTTTTTTTTTTTTTTTTTTTTTTTTTTTTTTTTTTTTTTTTTTTTTTTTTTTTTTTTTTTTTTTTTTTTTTTTTTTTTTTTTTTTTTTTTTTTTTTTTTTTTTTTTTTTTTTTTTTTTTTTTTTTTTTTTTTTTTTTTTTTTTTTTTTTTTTTTTTTTTTTTTTTTTTTTTTTTTTTTTTTTTTTTTTTTTTTTTTTTTTTTTTTTTTTTTTTTTTTTTTTTTTTTTTTTTTTTTTTTTTTTTTTTTTTTTTTTTTTTTTTTTTTTTTTTTTTTTTTTTTTTTTTTTTTTTTTTTTTTTTTTTTTTTTTTTTTTTTTTTTTTTTTTTTTTTTTTTTTTTTTTTTTTTTTTTTTTTTTTTTTTTTTTTTTTTTTTTTTTTTTTTTTTTTTTTTTTTTTTTTTTTTTTTTTTTTTTTTTTTTTTTTTTTTTTTTTTTTTTTTTTTTTTTTTTTTTTTTTTTTTTTTTTTTTTTTTTTTTTTTTTTTTTTTTTTTTTTTTTTTTTTTTTTTTTTTTTTTTTTTTTTTTTTTTTTTTTTTTTTTTTTTTTTTTTTTTTTTTTTTTTTTTTTTTTTTTTTTTTTTTTTTTTTTTTTTTTTTTTTTTTTTTTTTTTTTTTTTTTTTTTTTTTTTTTTTTTTTTTTTTTTTTTTTTTTTTTTTTTTTTTTTTTTTTTTTTTTTTTTTTTTTTTTTTTTTTTTTTTTTTTTTTTTTTTTTTTTTTTTTTTTTTTTTTTTTTTTTTTTTTTTTTTTTTTTTTTTTTTTTTTTTTTTTTTTTTTTTTTTTTTTTTTTTTTTTTTTTTTTTTTTTTTTTTTTTTTTTTTTTTTTTTTTTTTTTTTTTTTTTTTTTTTTTTTTTTTTTTTTTTTTTTTTTTTTTTTTTTTTTTTTTTTTTTTTTTTTTTTTTTTTTTTTTTTTTTTTTTTTTTTTTTTTTTTTTTTTTTTTTTTTTTTTTTTTTTTTTTTTTTTTTTTTTTTTTTTTTTTTTTTTTTTTTTTTTTTTTTTTTTTTTTTTTTTTTTTTTTTTTTTTTTTTTTTTTTTTTTTTTTTTTTTTTTTTTTTTTTTTTTTTTTTTTTTTTTTTTTTTTTTTTTTTTTTTTTTTTTTTTTTTTTTTTTTTTTTTTTTTTTTTTTTTTTTTTTTTTTTTTTTTTTTTTTTTTTTTTTTTTTTTTTTTTTTTTTTTTTTTTTTTTTTTTTTTTTTTTTTTTTTTTTTTTTTTTTTTTTTTTTTTTTTTTTTTTTTTTTTTTTTTTTTTTTTTTTTTTTTTTTTTTTTTTTTTTTTTTTTTTTTTTTTTTTTTTTTTTTTTTTTTTTTTTTTTTTTTTTTTTTTTTTTTTTTTTTTTTTTTTTTTTTTTTTTTTTTTTTTTTTTTTTTTTTTTTTTTTTTTTTTTTTTTTTTTTTTTTTTTTTTTTTTTTTTTTTTTTTTTTTTTTTTTTTTTTTTTTTTTTTTTTTTTTTTTTTTTTTTTTTTTTTTTTTTTTTTTTTTTTTTTTTTTTTTTTTTTTTTTTTTTTTTTTTTTTTTTTTTTTTTTTTTTTTTTTTTTTTTTTTTTTTTTTTTTTTTTTTTTTTTTTTTTTTTTAAAAAAAAAAAAAAAAAAAAAAAAAAAAAAAAAAAAAAAAAAAAAAAAAAAAAAAAAAAAAAAAAAAAAAAAAAAAAAAAAAAAAAAAAAAAAAAAAAAAAAAAAAAAAAAAAAAAAAAAAAAAAAAAAAAAAAAAAAAAAAAAAAAAAAAAAAAAAAAAAAAAAAAAAAAAAAAAAAAAAAAAAAAAAAAAAAAAAAAAAAAAAAAAAAAAAAAAAAAAAAAAAAAAAAAAAAAAAAAAAAAAAAAAAAAAAAAAAAAAAAAAAAAAAAAAAAAAAAAAAAAAAAAAAAAAAAAAAAAAAAAAAAAAAAAAAAAAAAAAAAAAAAAAAAAAAAAAAAAAAAAAAAAAAAAAAAAAAAAAAAAAAAAAAAAAAAAAAAAAAAAAAAAAAAAAAAAAAAAAAAAAAAAAAAAAAAAAAAAAAAAAAAAAAAAAAAAAAAAAAAAAAAAAAAAAAAAAAAAAAAAAAAAAAAAAAAAAAAAAAAAAAAAAAAAAAAAAAAAAAAAAAAAAAAAAAAAAAAAAAAAAAAAAAAAAAAAAAAAAAAAAAAAAAAAAAAAAAAAAAAAAAAAAAAAAAAAAAAAAAAAAAAAAAAAAAAAAAAAAAAAAAAAAAAAAAAAAAAAAAAAAAAAAAAAAAAAAAAAAAAAAAAAAAAAAAAAAAAAAAAAAAAAAAAAAAAAAAAAAAAAAAAAAAAAAAAAAAAAAAAAAAAAAAAAAAAAAAAAAAAAAAAAAAAAAAAAAAAAAAAAAAAAAAAAAAAAAAAAAAAAAAAAAAAAAAAAAAAAAAAAAAAAAAAAAAAAAAAAAAAAAAAAAAAAAAAAAAAAAAAAAAAAAAAAAAAAAAAAAAAAAAAAAAAAAAAAAAAAAAAAAAAAAAAAAAAAAAAAAAAAAAAAAAAAAAAAAAAAAAAAAAAAAAAAAAAAAAAAAAAAAAAAAAAAAAAAAAAAAAAAAAAAAAAAAAAAAAAAAAAAAAAAAAAAAAAAAAAAAAAAAAAAAAAAAAAAAAAAAAAAAAAAAAAAAAAAAAAAAAAAAAAAAAAAAAAAAAAAAAAAAAAAAAAAAAAAAAAAAAAAAAAAAAAAAAAAAAAAAAAAAAAAAAAAAAAAAAAAAAAAAAAAAAAAAAAAAAAAAAAAAAAAAAAAAAAAAAAAAAAAAAAAAAAAAAAAAAAAAAAAAAAAAAAAAAAAAAAAAAAAAAAAAAAAAAAAAAAAAAAAAAAAAAAAAAAAAAAAAAAAAAAAAAAAAAAAAAAAAAAAAAAAAAAAAAAAAAAAAAAAAAAAAAAAAAAAAAAAAAAAAAAAAAAAAAAAAAAAAAAAAAAAAAAAAAAAAAAAAAAAAAAAAAAAAAAAAAAAAAAAAAAAAAAAAAAAAAAAAAAAAAAAAAAAAAAAAAAAAAAAAAAAAAAAAAAAAAAAAAAAAAAAAAAAAAAAAAAAAAAAAAAAAAAAAAAAAAAAAAAAAAAAAAAAAAAAAAAAAAAAAAAAAAAAAAAAAAAAAAAAAAAAAAAAAAAAAAAAAAAAAAAAAAAAAAAAAAAAAAAAAAAAAAAAAAAAAAAAAAAAAAAAAAAAAAAAAAAAAAAAAAATTGTCCTTGCAAGAATGTTAAAACCTACGATTTGCTTTTAGAATGATGACAACAAATAATTCAGCTATATAGAACACAATGTTTGTCTTTTTTGGATATATTTATTATATTACTTTTGAGTGTATACCTACACTTCAATACTTCCAACAAGTTCGCAAGTAACTAATTGTCCTTACAAGAATGTAATAACTACGATTTGCTTAAGAATGATGACAACAATTTAATTCAGCAATATAGAACACATGTTACTCATTTGTCGTTTTGGGATATATTTATTATAAATCTTTGATTTGTATAACTACACTTCAAAATCTCTAATAAGAACGCATGTAACTATATTGTCCTTACAAGAATGTAATAACTACGATTTGCTTAAGAATTATGACAACAGTTCAATTCAGCTAATTAAACACATGTTACTCATTTGTCGTTTTTGGGATATATTAATTATATTACTTTGATTGTATACAACACTTCAATACTTCCAAAATTTCGAAGTAAACTAATTGTCCTTACAAAATGTAATAACTACGATTGCTTAAGAATTTGACAACATGTTCAATTCAGCTATATAAAAACATTTACATTTGTCGTTTTGGGATATATTTATTATAAAACCTTTGATTTGTATAACTTCACTTCTATACTTCTAAAGAGTAGTTGTAACAAATTGTTATTACAAGAAGTGTAATATTTACGATTTTCTTAAGAATGTTTACAACAGTTCAATTCAGCTATATAGAAACATATTATTCATTTGTCGTTTTTGGGATATATTTATTATAAAACTTATGACTGTTATCCTGCACCACAATACTTCTAAGAGAAGCATGTAACTAATTGTCCTACAAGATGTAATAACTACGATTTGCTTAAGAATGATGACAACAGTTCAATTCAGCTATATAGTACCATGTTACTCATTTGTCGATTTTTGGGTGTATTTATTACAAAACTTTGAGTGTATGCCTACAATACAATACCTCTAGATGTACGCATGTAAAAATTGTCCTTACAAGAATGTTATAACTCCGATTTGTTAAGAATGATGAAACAGTTCAATTCACTATTTGATAGAACATGTTACTCATTTGTGTTTTTGGGTTGTATTTATTACAAAACTTTTGAGATGATATCCTACAATTCAATATTTCTATGATGTACGCATGTAAATAATTGTCACTTACAAGAATGTTATAACTACGATATGCTTAACAATGATGACAACAAATTAATTCAGTATATAGAAACATATTACAATTTGTCGTTTTTGGATATATTTATTATAAAACTTATGACTGGATGCCTGCACCACAATACTTCTAAGAAAAACGCATGAAACTATTTGTCCATAAAGAATGTGATAACTACGATTTTTTGATATGATGATAACAGTTCAATTTCGCTATATAGAACACATATTAACCATTTGTCGTTTCTTGGGAAATATTTTTTATAAACTTATTACTGGTATGCCTGCACTTCAATACTTCTAAGAAGACGCATGTAACTAATTGTCAAAAGATGTAATAACTACGATTTGCTTAAGAATGATGACAACAGTTCAATTCAGCTATAGAGAACAAATGTTACTAATTTGTCGTTTTTGGGAATATCATTATTATTATTACTTTGAGTTGTTTACCTACTTTCAATACTTTCCAACAAATTCGCAAGTTAACTAATTGTCCTTACAAGAATGAATAATACGATTTGCTTAAGAATGATGACACAGTACAAATTCAGCTAATAGAACACATATTACTCATTTGTCTTTTTGGATAATTTATTTTACAACTTTATGACTGGTATTTCCTGCACCTCAATACTTCTAAGAAACGCATGTAACTAATTGTCCATAAGAATGAAATATACTACGATTTGCTTAAGAATGATGACAACAGTTCAATTCAGCTATAAGAAAAACATATTACTCATTTGTCGTTTTTGGGTTGTATTTATTACAAAACTTTTGAGTGATATGCCTACAATTCAATACCTCTAAGATGTACGCATGTAAATAACTGTCCTGCAAGAATGTTATAACTACGATTTCTAAGATTGATGCAATAATAATAAATTCACCAATATAGAACACTGTTATATTTGTGGTTTTTGGGATATATTTTATTATATTACTTTTGAATTGTATACCGTACACTTCAATAATTCCAACAAGTTCCAAGTAATAATTGCCTTACAAGAATGTAATACCTACCATTTGCTTAAGAAATGACAGTTCATTTCAGCTATATAGAAACATGTTACTCATTTGTCGATTTTGTTGTATTTATTACAAAACATTTTGAGTGATATGCCTACAATTCAATACCTCTAAGATGACGCATGTAACACAATTGTCCTTACAAAAATGTTATAAATCCGATTTGCTTAAGAATGATGACAATAGTTCATTCGCATATATAGAAACATGTTACTCATTTGTCGTTTTAGGTTGTATTTATTACAAAACTTTTGAAGAGTATTGCCTACAATTCAATATTTCATGATGTACCCATGTAATAATTTGTCCTTACAAGGAATTTATAACTACGATATGCTTAAGAATGATGACAAAATATTTATACTTCAGTATATAGAACACATGTTACTCATTTGTCGTTTTGGTATATATTAAATATTTACTTTTTGAGTTTGATATACTTACACTTCAATACTTCAAACAAGTTCGCAAGTAACTAATTGTCCTTACAAGAATGATTAACTACGATTTGCTTAGAATGATGACAACAGTTCAATTCAGCTATATAGAACACATGTTACACATTGTCGTTTTTGGGATATATTTATTATAAAATCTTTGATTTGTATAACTACACTTCAATACTTCTAAGAAGTACGAGTGTAACTAATTGTCTTTACAAGAATGTAATAATTACGATTTGCTTAAGAATGATGACAACAGTTCAATTCAGCTTTATAGAACACATATTACTCATTTGTCGTTTTTGGGATATATTTATTATAAAACTTATGATGGTATGCCTGCACCTCAATACTTCTAAGATGAACGCATGAAACTTATTGTCCATAAAGAATGTGATAACTACGATTTGCTTAAGAATGATGACAACAGTAAAATTCAGCTATATAGAACACATATTACTCATTTGTCGTTCTTGGGATATATTTATTATAAAACTTATGACTGGTATGCCTGCACCACAATACTTCTAAGAAGAACGCATGAAACTAATTGTCCATACAGAATGTGATAACTACGATTTGCTTAAGAATGATGACAACAGTTCAATTCAGCTATATAGAACACATATTACACATTTGTCGTTCTTGGGATATATTTATTATAAAACTTATGACTGGTATGCCTGCACTTCAATACTTCTAAGAAGAACGCATGTAACTAATTGTCCTTACAAGAATGTAATAACTACGATTTGCTTAAGAATGATGACAACAGTTCAATTCTGCTATATAAAACATATGTTACTCATTTGTCGTTTTTGGGATATCATTATTATATTACATTGGAGTTGTTTGACTACACTTCAATACTTCCAACAAGTTCGCAAGTAACTAATTGTCCTTACAAGAATGAAATAACTACGATTTGCTTAAGAATGATGACAACAGTTCAATTCAGCTATATAGAACACATATTACTCATTTGTCGTTTTTGGGATATATTTATTATACAACTTATGACTGGTATGCCTGCACCTCAATACTTCTAAGAAGAACGCATGTAACTAATTGTCCATAAAGAATGTAATATCTACGATTTGCTTAAGAATGATGACATCAGTTCAATTCAGCTAATTAGAACACATGTTACTCATTTGTCGTTTTTGGGATATATTTATTATATTACTTTTGAGTTGAATACCACACACTTCAATACTTCCAACAAGTTCGCAAGTGACTAATTGCCCTTACAAGAATGTAATAACTACGTATTGCTTAAGAATGATGACAACAGTTCAAATCAGCTATATAGAACACATGTTACTCATTTGTCGTTTTTGGGATATATTTATTATAAAACCTTTGATTTGTATAACTTCACTTCAATACTTCTAAGAAGTACGAGTGTAAATAATTGTCCTTACAAGAATGTAATAATTACGATTTGCTTAAGAATGATGACAACAGTTCAATTCAGCTATATAGAACAATGTTACTCATTTGTCGTTTTGGGTTGTATTTATTACAAAACTTTTGAGTGATATGCCTACAATTCAATACCTCTAAGATGTACGCATGTAAACAATTGTCCTTACAAGAATGTTATAAATACAATTTGCTTAAGAATGGTGACAACAGTTCAATTCAGCTATATAGAACACATATTACTCATTTGTCGTTTTAGGATATATTTATTATAAAACTTATGACTGGTATGCCTGCACTTCAATAATAATAAGAAGAACGCATGTAACTAATTATCCATACAAGAATGTAATAACTACGATTTGCTTAAGAATGATGACAACAATTCAATTAAGCTATATAGAACTAATGTTACACATTTGTCGTATTTGGGATATATTTATTAAAAAATCTTTGATTTGTATAACTACACTTCAATACCTCTAAGATGTACGAGTGTAACTAATTGTCCTTACAAGAATGTAATAATTACGATTAGCTTAAGAATGATGACAACAATTCAATTCAGCTATATAGAACACATATTACTCATTTGTCGTTTTTGGGATATATTTATTATACAACTTATGACTGGTATGCCTGCACCTCAATACTTCTAAGAAGAACGCATGTAACTAATTGTCCATAAAGAATGTAATAACTACGATTTGCTTAAGAATGATGACAACAGTTCAATTCAGCTAATTAGAACACATGTTACTCATTTGTCGTTTTTGGGATATATTTATTATATTACTTTTGAGTTGTATACCAACACTTCAATACTCCCAACAAGTTCGCAAGTAACTAATTGTCCTTACAAGAATGTAATAACTACGTATTGCTTAAGAATGATGACAACAGTTCAATTCAGCTATATAGAACACATGTTACTCATTTGTCGTTTTTGGGATATATTTATTATATTACTTTTGAGTTGTATACCAACACTTCAATACTCCCAACAAGTTCGCAAGTAACTAATTGTCCTTACAAGAATGAAATAACTACGATTTGCGTAAGAATGATGACAACAGTTCAATTCAGCGATATAGAACACATATTACTCATTTGTCGTTTTTGGGATATATTTATTATACAACTTATGACTGGTATGGCTGCACCTCAATACTTCTAAGAAGAACGCATGTAACTAAGTGTCCATAAAGAATGTAATAACTACGATTTGTTTAAGAATGATGACAACAGTTCAATTCGCTATACAGAACACATGTTACTCATTTGTCGTTTTTGGGTTGTATTTATTACAAAACTTTTGAGTGATATGCCTACAATTCAATACCTCTAAGATGTACGCATGTAAATAATTGTCCTGGCAAAAATGTTATAAACTACGATTTGCTTGAGAATGATGAAAACAATATAATTCAGCTATATAGAACACATGTTACTCATTTGTCGTTTTTGGGATATATTTATTATATTACTTTTGAGTTGTATACCTACACTTCAATACTTCCAACAAGTTCGCAAGTTACTAATTGTCCTTACAAGAATGTAATAACTACGATTTGCTTAAGAATTATGACAACAGTTCAATTCAGCTATATAGAACACATGTTACTCATTTGTCGTTTTTGGGATATATTTATTAAAAAACTTTTGATTTGTATAACTACACTTCAATACTTCTAAGAAGTACGAGTGTAACTAATTGTACTTACAAGAATGTAATAATCACGATTTGCTTAAGAATGATGACAAAGTTCAATTCAGCTATATAGAACACATATTACTCATTTGTCGTTCTTGGGATATATTTATTATAAAACTTATGACTGGTATGCCTGACCTTCAATACTTCTAAGAAGAACGCATGTAACTAATTGTCTTTACAAGAATGTAATAAATACGATTTGCTTAAGAATTATGACAACAGTTCAATTCAGCTAATTAGCACACATGTTACTCATTTGTCGTTTTTGGGATATATTTATTATATTACTTTTGAGTTGTATACCAACACTTCAATACTTCCAACAAGTTCACAAGTAACTAATTGTCCTTACAAGAACTTAATAACTACGATTTGCTTAAGAATGATGACAACAGTTCAATTCAGCTATATAGAACACATGTTATACATTTGTCGTTTTTGGGATATATTTATTATAAAACCTTTGATTTGTATAACTTCACTTCAATACTTCTAAGAAGTAGGAGTGTAACAAATTGACCTTACAGGAATGTAATTATTACGATTTTCTTAAGAATGATTACAACATTTCAATTCAGCTATATAGAACTCATATTACTCATTTGTCGTTTTTGGGATATATTTATTAAAAACTTATGACTGTTATGCCTGCACCACAATACTTCTAAGAAGAAAGCATGAAACTAATTGTCCATAAAGAATGTGATAACTACGATTTGCTTAAGAATGATGACAACAATTTAATTGAGCTATATAGAACACATGTTACTCATTTGTCGTTTTTGGGATATATTTATTATATTACTTTTGAGTTGTATACCTACACTTCAATACTTCCAACAAGTTCGCAAGTAACTAATTGTCCTTACAAGAATGTAATAACTACGATATGCTTAAAAATGATGACAACAGTTCAATTCAGCTATATAGAACAAATGTTACATATTTGTCGTTTTTGGGATATATTTATTATAAAATCTTTGATTTGTATAACTAAACTTCAATACTTCTAAGAAGTACGAGTGTAACTAAGTGTCCTTACAAGAATGTAATAATTACGATTAGCTTAAGAATGATGACAACAGTTCAATTCAGCTATATATAACACATATTACTCATTTGTGGTTCTTGGGATATATTTATTATAAAACTTATGACTTGTATGCCTGCACTTCAATACTTCTAAGAAGAACGCATGTAACTAATTTTCCTTACAAAAATGTAATAACTACGATTAGCTGAAGAATGATGACAGTAGTTCAATTCAGCTATATAGAACACATGTTACTCATTTGTCGTTTTTGGGATATCATTATTATATTACTTTGGAGTTGTTTACCTACACTTCAATTCTTCCAACAAGTTCGCAAGTAACTAATTGTCTTTACAAGAATGAAATAACTACGATTTGCGTAAGAATGATGACAACAGTTCAATTCAGCTATATAGAACACATATTACTCATTTGTCGTTTTTGGGATATATTTATTATATATCTTATGACTGGTATGCCTGCACCTCAATACTTCTAAGAAGAACGCATGTAACTAATTGTCCATAAAGAATGTAATAACTACGATTTGCTTAAGAATGATGACAACAGTTCAATTCAGCTATACAGAACACATGTTACTCATTTGTCGTTTTTGGGTTGTATTTTTTACAAAACTTTTGAGTGATATGCCTACAATTCAATACCTCTAAGATGTACGCATGTAAATAATTGTCCTTGCAAGAATGTTATACCTACGATTTGCTTGAGAATGATGACAACAATATAATTCAGCTATATAGAACACATGTTTGTCGTTTTTGGGATATATTTATTATATTACTTTTGAGTTGTATACCTACACTTCAATACTTCCAACAAGTTCGCAAGTAACTAATTGTCCTTACAAGAATGTAATAACTACGATTTGCTTAAGAATGATGACAACAGTTGAATTCAGCTATATAGAACACATGTTACACATTTGTCGTTTTTGAGATATATTTATTATAAAACCTTTGATTTGTATAACTACACTTCAATACTTCTAAGAAGTAAGAGTGTAACTAATTGTGCTTACAAGAATGTAATAACTACGATTTGCTTATGAATGATGACAACAGTTCAATTTAGCTATATAGAACACATGTTACTTTTTTGTCGTTTTTGGGATATATTTATTATAAAATCTTTGATTTGTATAACTACACTTCAATACCTCTAAGATGTACGATTGTAACTAATTGTCCTTAAAAGAATGTAATAATTACGATTAGCTTAATAATGATGACAACAGTTCAATTCAGGTATATAGAACACATATTACTCATTTGTTGTTCTTGGGATATATTTATTATAAAACTTGTGACTGGTATGCCTGCACTTCAATACTTCTAAGAAGAACGCATGTAACTAATTGTCCTTACAAGAATGTAAAAACTACGATTTGCTTAAGAATGATGACAACAGATCAATTCTGCTATATAGAACACATGTTACTCATTTGTCGTTTTTGGGATATCATTATTATATTACTTTGGAGTTGTTTACCTACACTTCAATACTTCCAACAAGTTCCCAAGTAACTAATTGTCCTTACAAGAATGAAATAACTACGATTTGCTTAAGAATGATGACAACAGTTCAATTCAGCTATATAGAACACATATTACTCATTTGTCGTTTTTGGGATATATTTATTATACAACTTATGACTGGTATGCCTGCACCTCAATACTTCTAAGAAGAACGCATGTAACTAATTGTCCATAAAGAATGTAATAACTGCGTTTTGTTTAAGAATGATGACAACAGTTCAATTCAGATATACAGAACACATGTTACTCATTTGTCGTTTTTGGGTTGTATTTATTACAAAACTTTTGAGTGATATGCCTACAATTCAAAACCTCTAAGATGTACGCATGTAAATAATTGTCTTTGCAAGAATGTTATAACTACGATTTTCTTAAGAATGATGACAACAGTTCAATTCAGCTATATAGAACACATGTTACACATTTGTTGTTTTTGGGATATATTTATTATAAAATCTTTGATTTGTATAACTACACTTCAATACTTCTAAGAAGTACGAGTGTAACTAATTGTGCTTACAAGAATGTAATAATTACGATTTCCTTATGAATGATTACAACAGTTCAATTCAGCTACATAGAACACATATTACTCATTTGTCGTTTTTGGGATATAATTATAATAAAACTTATGACTGGAATGCCTGCACCACAATACTTCTAAGAAGATCGCATGAAACTAATTGTCCATAAAGAATGTGATAACTACGATTTGCTTAAGAATGATGACAACATTTCAATTCAGCTATATAGAACACATGTTACTCATTTGTCGTTTTTGGGTTGTAAGTATTACAAAACTTTTGAGTGATATGCCTACAATTCAATACCTCTAAGATGTACGCATGTAAACAATTGTCCTTACAAGAATGTTATAACTACGATTTGCTTAAGAAAGACGACAACAATTTAATTCAGCTATATAGAACACATGTTACTCATTTGTCGTTTTTGGGATATATTTATTATATTACTTTTGAGTTGTATACTTACACTTCAATACTTCCAACAAGTTCGCAAGTAACTAATTGTCCTTACAAGAATGTAATAACTACGATTTGCTTAAGAATGATGACAACAGTTCAATTCAGCTATATAGAACACATATTACTCATTTGTCGTTTTTGGAATATATTTATTATAAAACTTATGACTAGTATGCCTGCACCTCAATACTTCTAAGAAGAACGCATGTAACTAATTGTCCATAAAGAATGTAATATCTACGATTTGCTTAAGAATGTTGACAACAGTTCAATTCAGCTAATTAGAACACATGTTACTCATTTGTCGTTTTTGGGATATATTTATTATATTACTTTTGAGTTGTATACCAACACTTCAATACTTCCAACAAGTTCGCAAGTGACTAATTGTCCTTAGAAGAATGTAATAACTACGTATTGCTTAAGAATGATGACAACAGTTCAAATCAGCTATATAGAACACATGTTACACATTTGTTGTTTTTGGGATATATTTATTATAAAATCTTTGATTTGTATAACTACACTTCAATACTTCTAAGAAGTACGAGTGTAACTAATTGTGCTTACAAGAATGTAATAATTACGATTTTCTTAAGAATGATTACAACAGTTCAATTCAGCTATATAGAACACATATTACTCATTTGTCGTTTTTGGGATATATTTATTATAAAACTTATGACTGGTATGCCTGCACCACAATACTTCTAAGAACAACGCATGAAACTAATTGTCCATAAAGAATGTGATAACTACGATTTGCTTAAGAATGATGACAACAGTTCAATTCAGCTATATAGAACACATCATTTGTCGTTTTTGGGTTGTAATTATTACAAAACTTTAGAGTGATATGACTACAATTCAATACCTCTAAGATGTACGCGTGTGTAAACAATTGTCCTTACAAGAATGTTATAACTACGATTTGCTTAAGAATGATGACAACAATTTAATTCAGCTATATAGAACACATGTTACTCATTTGTCGTTTTTGGGATATATTTATAATATTACTTTTGAGTTGTATACCAACACTTCAATACTTCCAAGAAGTTCGCAAGTAACTAATTTTCCTTACAATAATGTAATAACTACGATTTGCTTAAAAATGATGACAACAGTTCAATTCAGCTATATAGAACACATGTTATGCATTTGTTGTTTTTGGTATATATTTATTATAAAACTTTTGATTTGTATAACTACACTGCAATACTTCTAAGAAGTACGAGTTTAAACTAATTGTCCGTACAAAAATGTAATATTTACGATTTGCTTAAGAATGATGACAACAGTTCAATTCAGCTATATAGAACATATATTACACATTTGTCGTTTTTAGGATATATTTATTATAAAACCTTTGATTTGTATAACTTTACTTCAATACTTCTAAGACGTACGAGTGTAACAAATGTAATTACAAGAATGTAATAATTATGATTTCCATATGAATGTTTACAACAGTTCAATTCAACTATATAGTACACATATTACTCATTTGTCGTTTTTGGGATATATTTATTTATAATAAACTTATGATGGTATACCTGCACCACAATACTTCTAAGAAGAACGCATGTAACTAATTGTCCATAAAGAATGTAATAACTACTATTGCTTAAGAATGATGACAACAGTTCAATTCAGCTATACAGAACACATGTTACTAATTTGTCGTTTTTGGGTTGTATTTATTACAAAACTTTTGAGTGTATACCCCACTTCAATACTTTTAAAGTTCGAAATAAAAATTGCCTTTCAAATGTAATATACATTTTTTTTGAATGGGAAAAACAGTTAAAATTTTAGCATAAGAACACTTTTTCTCATTTTTCGTTTTTGGGTTATTTATTTTAAAAACTTTGATGTATCCCCACCCCAAACTCTAAAAAAACGATGAAACAATTGTCCTAAAAATGAAAAAAATCGATTTCTTTAAAAAGATACAAATTTAATTCAAATATAGAAACATTTTTTTTTGTCGTTTTTTGGTTTTATTTTTTAAAAACTTTGATGTATGCCCCCAACAAATTCTAAAAGCCCTGAAAAAATTTTCCTTTAAAATGTTATAACACGATTGCTTAAGAATGATGACAACAATTTTTAAATTTAGTATATAGAACACAAAACATTTGCGTTTTTTTGGTTTTTATAAACTTTGAGTTTTAAACCCACAATTTAATACTTCCAAAATTGAAAACAATTGTCCTTACAAGAATTTTTAAAATACGTTTGCTTTAAAAAAGATGACAACATTAATTCAGCAAAATAGAACAATGTTACATATTTTTCGTTTTTGGGGTTTTTATTAAAATCTTTTTATTTTATAACTACACCAAATTCCCCAAAAGTCGAGGGAAAAAAATTCCTTACAAGAAATTAAAAATTTCGAATTTGCTTAAAAGAGACAAATTCAATTCACTTTTAAACACATTTACCCCTTTTGTGTTTTGGGTTATTTATTAAAAACTTTTGATTTATCCCCAATTTAATCTCAAGAAAACCCTGTAAAAATTTCCTTTCAAAAAGAAAAATACATTTTTTTTAAAAATTGAAACAGTTCTTCGCATATAGAACACATTTACTCATTTGTCGTTTTGGGGTTATTATTAAAAACTTTTTGATGGGGTTCCTCATTTAATTTAAAAGGCAGTAAAATTTCCTACAAGAAAGAAAAAACTACATTTGCTTAAAAATGGACAAAAAGTTCTTCAGCTATATAGAACACAATTTTCTATTTGTCGTTTTTGGGGTATATTTATTATAACTTTTGATGGGACCCACTTTTAATATTAAAAAAAGCATTAAATAATTTCCAAAAAAAATGTAATATACATTTGCTTAAGAAGAAAACAACAGTTTTAATTCACTAAAAAACAAGTTACCCAAATTTTTCGTTTTTGGGAAATTTTTTAAAAACTTTTGGTTTTTATCCAAAATTCAATACCTCAAAATTCCAAGTAATAATTTTCCTTCCAAAATTAAAATACATTTGCTTAAAAAAGATACAACATTAATTCAGCTATATAAAAAAAACCATTTTTCGTTTTTTTGGGGTTATTTATTATAAACTTATTTTATCCCACTCAATTTCAAAAGGAGTAACTATTTTCCAAAGAAGTAATAATTACGATTTGCTTAAGAAGGACAAAAGTTCAATTCCTATTAGAACAATTTTACCATTTTTTCGTTTTTTTGGGGATATTTTATTTTA
>JARBHB010000177.1:0-2500 GCA_029891345.1 Dryococelus australis
CGCTTAGAGGTATTACTGTGCGAATCTGGTTATGAAGGTGCCCTTTTAATCTAAGGGAAAAGCATGGGGGTTTCCCCGAAAAGCAAAGTTTTCCCGGGGGGAAGAAATAAAAAAAAGGGCCCAAAAGTTTTTTTTTAGGGGTGCAAAGTCCTTGTTTAAAAATTGAGCTCAGGTATGCCCCTTTCCCGGGGCGTATCGGCCACCTGGGGGGGGGTTTTTGGAGGCCAGCGCCCTTTTTTCCCCGGGGAACTTTGTGCCAAAAGTAGAAAACTTTTCGCTTTTTTTGGGGGTGATTAATTTGCTGTATAGATCTCCAAGTCCGCGTTTTTTTATGTACGGCAAATAGAGGGTAGGAATGGAAGGAAAACGCTTTTTCCGGGAAACTACGTCACAAAAAATTCGTTGCTGTGATGCCCCGGTTGGGGGGGGGTGGGGACCCCACATAAGCGATGTGGGCAGAGAGCCGCGCGTTTTTTTTGGGGGGTTATAAAAGAACCCCTACAAAGGTGGAAAAACCCTCAAATTGGTTGGGTTGGTCAGGTTCAAATTGTTGGGTTTTTTTTTTCCGGATTGAGGGGGTTGGGGTAGGTTGGTTGGTTTTTGATTAGGTAAGGTAAGGTTGGTTGTTTAGGATGGTTTTTGGGGTTTTTTTGGGGGGGTTGGGGAGGGTTTTGGGTTGGTTAGGTGGTTGGTTAGGCTACTTTTGGGTTTTGGTTTTTTTGGGTTGGGGTTGGAAAAGGTTTTTTGTTATTTGGGGTTGGTTAAAATTTTTGGTTGGGTTAGGGTTGGTTAGGTTGGTTTGTTAGGTGGGTTATTTTTTGGGTTTGTTTTGCGGGGTTGGTTGGTTTTTGGTTTTGGTTAGGTTAAGTGGTTATTTTGGAAGGCCCGGGGTTAGGGTTGGTTGGGGTTGGTTGGGGTTTTGGTTTTGGTTAGGTTGGTTTTGGTTGGTTTTTGTTGGTCAGGTTAGGTCTTTTTGGTCGGTTAAAAGGGTTGGTTAGGTTAGCTGGTTTTAGGTTGGTTAGGTTTTTGGTTGGTTAGGCAAAGGGTTGGTTTTCATAGGTTTTTAGGTTAGTTAGGTTTTGGGTTTTGGTTGGTTTTGGTGGGTTAGGTTGGGTTGGCTAGGTTTTTAGGTTTTAGGTTATGTTTAAATTGGTTGGGGGTTTTGGTTAGGTTAGGTTGGGGAGGTTAGGTTAGGTGGTTATTTTGGTTGGGGGGTTTTTGGTTTTTGGGTTGGAGGTTGTTATTTTATTGGGGGGGTTTTTTAGGGTTTTTTTGGTTTGGTTAGGTTGGTTTTGGTCGGTTTGGTTTTTTGGGTTTTGGTTAAAATTAAGTTTTTGGGTTTTTTTCAGGTTTAAAGGGTTTGGTTAGAGGTTGGGTTTTTTTGGTTGGGGGGAAAAGGTTGGTTGGGGGGGGTTGGTTTGGGGGTTGGGTTTTAAAAGGTTTTGGTTGGTTTTTTTTGGTTATTTGGTAAGGTTAGGTTAGGTTGGAAAAGGTTAAAAGGGTTGGTTGGTTTTGGGGGGATATTTTGGGGTTGGTTGGTTTGGTTGGTTTGGGGTTTTGGGTTTGGTAGGTTTTTGGTTGGTTTGGGGGTTGGAAAAGGGTTTGGTTTTAGGTTGGTTGGGGTTTTTGGTTGGGGTTTGGTTGGGGTTTGGTTGGTTTGGGGTTTGGTTAGGTTGGGGTTTGGTTGGTTTGGGGTTTTAGGTTGGTTGGGGTTTGGTTGGTTGGTTGGTTTTTTGGTTGGTTTTGGTTTGGTTGGTTTTTTGGGGTTTGGTAGGTAAGGTTAGGTTAGGTTGGGTTAGGTTATTTGGTTTGGTTAGGTTAGGTTGGTTGGGTTTTGGTTTTTAGGTTAGGTTGGTTAGGTTAAAAGGTTAAAGGTTTGGTTGGGGTTGGAAAAGGGTAGGTTGGTTTTTGGTTTTGGCCCCCGGGTTAAAAGGTTTTTGGTTTGGCCGGTTTGGGTTAGGTTTAGGTTAGGGGTTTGGTTTGGTTTTGGGTTTGTTAGGTTTTTTTGGAAAAATTAGGAAGGTTTGGTTGGTTTTGGGTTGGTTGGTTAGGTTGGTTTTGGTTTTTTGGTTGGGGAGGAAGGTTTGGGTTGGTTTTTGGTTTTGGTAGGTTGGTGGTTTGGCCCCGGTTATTTAGGTTAGGGTTTGGCTGGGGTGGGGGGGGTTGGGGTTGGTTGGTTAGGCTAGGTTGGTTAAGTTGGTTTGGGGTTGGTTATTTTTTTTTTGGGGTTGGTTATGTTTGGTTAGGGGAGGTTAGGTTGGGTTAGGCTAGGTTATGTTAGGAAAAGGTTTGTTATGTTAGGGTTGGGTTATTTTTTTTTTGGGGTTTTTTAGGTTGGTTTTTTAAAAGGTTTCGTTGGTTTTTCTTTGGTTGGTTGGTGGGTTGGTTAGGTTAGGTGGGTTTTGTTGGTTAAAATTTGGGGTTTTTTTTTGTTTTTTGGGTTAGGTTTTTTTGGGGGGTTTTTTTGGTTGGAGGTTTGGTTAGGGGTTGGGGGTTGGTT
>JARBHB010000177.1:7500-10000 GCA_029891345.1 Dryococelus australis
CATCAGCGCACTGGAATGCCCTTTGCTGTGGAGCGATCTTAATTACCTTTTGGATTCTCTGTGCTAGAATTTTGTGGTAGTGCCTCATAACGACAGACGAAATCGAGATGGGCCGAAACTCAGCTGGTGTAGATGGTATTTCACTTTTGGGGAGCAGGATGGTCCTTGCCTGGAGCAGGCATTCCGGAAAGTCGTCTGTCCACAAAAAGAGATTAAAGAGAACAACCTTCATACCTGTGGGGACCTTTCTCCACTGTTGTACTAGTATTCCATCGGGCCAGGAGCACTTTGGCCAGAGATCTCACTCCTCTCGACCTCCTCACTAGATATAATGGTGGCCATCCCGTGAGGATCGTCATCCCTATCTTCTGGGACTTCAAGTACACCAAGACCCTCGCCTCTTGAGAAAAGCTCGGCCCACCAACCGGCTGTCTCAGGCGGAAGATAGGCAAGTTCATCGAGTTTCTCCTCCCTTCAAAATACTCCGGGCTACCCTTGCGCGGTCACGCTTCCACAGATTTTGAATTCGGGCGTATTCATGGCGGCGCTGGCTCGCTTAGTTGCCGCAACAAAGGGGCGCACCGGTTGACGGAGAGGGAGAACCTCTTCTTTGATCTTAAGAGTGCTCCTGAGCCACCGATCTATATCATCGCTAGGTGACAATCCGTCCCTGACATTCCTCACAGCACCCTCCAGAATGTCTGGCCTCCAGGACTCATCCTGTACATCCTCCAGGAGCTCCAACAAAATCGACAGCTGGTCGCCTCTCGAAACACTATAAGTGCTCGGGGCCTCCTCCTGCCGGGTGGTAATCGACCTTCTTTCAATAGTTGTCGCACCTCTCCTCCATCGCTGTTGTAGGGGAGAGAGTGCGTCAAGGACCTCCATCCGTTTCTCCTCGCCATAAATAACCTTTATAACGGGACCCCTTCCTTTGACTCTTTATCGAGTCATAGGTGCGGTCGAGGAATAGGCCCTTCGCGTGGACGGCCGCAACCAAGGCAAGATTTATATGCCTGGTACGGCTGGTAAATAAATTTCCTCTAATGCCAGTATGCGGAGTTCTTCGTCCGTCCAGAGGGTGTGTCCTTTTGGTGGACCTTGCAAAGCGGCATTAAATTCAGCTTCATGAGCCCTCTTCTCATGAAGCGCCGTCCCTGACTTAGTGGAGAATGTCCGTGCGCACCACCGGCACTTGAATCCCTGAGATTCCATTTTAATATCGGGGTAAAGCAAAAACGGCAAAATCTGACAAACCAGCCCCCACCAGCGGGTAGGGAGACAAATCAAAAGCTCTGGGGTATTCCTGGTTGCCAAAAATGCTATTTCCTGGTTTTTAGCCGTTTTTCAAACGTTGCCCGACTCTCACCACTAGGAGGTACCAGGTTGGGCTTAAGAGAGTTTTAGGTGGTGCATGAATTCTAACCTGGCACCTTCACGTGGTGACCCACCGGACCTGTCTGTACTGAGTGTCTACCTGGCAGCTTGGTGTTGTAGACTTTGTTTTTCCGATGCTCGTACAGACAGTGACTGAGACCAGGCAATAGTTACCGACGCTCTGTGAATTTTGAATTGTTTTTTAACGTGTAAAAGTCTCTGCCCTCTGGTAGCGACACAGGCGTCTGGGTTTTTAGGTGGCTTTTCCACAGTAGTTTTACATTTTTGGTTGTGGAGGCCAACATCATGGATCTGATACCCTGCGAGTGGTGCGACTTGGAATTTGCTTCCAAGATTGGACGAGGTGTGCATGCCAGGTATGCACACCCTGTCCAGTATAACGCAAGCCTGCCTGAACCGGCTTCCACTAAGTCCAGATGGTCCGAAGAAGAACTACGGATCATGGCCAGGGAGGAAGTTTTCCTCCCTGAGAATACAAGGTTTGTAAACCAGGCCCTCGTGGCGAGACTGCATGGCAAGGGTTTGTTTGTAGAGCGTACTCTCGACTCTATTAAGGGTCAGCGAAAGCAGCCAAAATACCAGCAGTTGGTAAGAGAGATACGGAGCTTTGAGCTCTCAGACCCTCTGTCTACGCTGCCAAAGCGGTGGTCCACTGGGGCCACCGCGAATTTACCTCGTAGATCAGGTGGTGGTGTTGTGGTTCCGGAAGTGAGGGAAGGATTGGCAGTGCCAGGGCCTACTCGGCTCGAGAGACTGTCCATCCTGAGGACGAATCTGGCTGCATATATGGGACATGGGCTATATCACCCAGAGATCCTGATGGCGGCAGTGGACTCTGCAGAGAGGGGTGAACCAGTAGTGGGGGTCATGGACAGATGGTTCAGGAAGGTGTTCCGGGTTGAGGACTGTGTCAAGCCTCTGCCTGAAAACCTGGAGCACCCTTTCGAGGGTACCAGGCGACAGGTTAGGAGGCTTGAATATGCAAGAATACAAGCTCTGTGGAAGAAGAACAGGTCGAACGCGGCTGCAAAGATCCTGGAGGGCGAGCCCTTAGGGGGCGCGACCTACCCCCCCGATGTTGGTGCCTGGTGGGCGGACCTTT
>JARBHB010000177.1:15000-20100 GCA_029891345.1 Dryococelus australis
ACCTAACCTACACCTAACCTAACCTAACCTAACTAACCTAACCTAGCCTAACCTAACCTAACCTTAACCTCACCTAACCTAAACAAACCTAACCTAACCTAACCTAACCTAACCAAAACTTACCTAACCTAACCTAAACAAACCTAACCTAACCTAACCTAACCTGGCCTAACCAAAGCTTATATAACCTAACCTAACCTAACCTAACCTAACGTAACCTAACCTAACCTAACCTAAACTAACCTAAACTAACCTAACCCAACCTAACTAAAATAACCTAAACTAACCTAACATAACCTACCTAACCTAACCTAACCTCACCTAAACTAACCTAACTAACCTAACCTAACCTAACCTAACCTAACCTAAACTAACCTAAACTAAACTAACCAAACCTAACATAACATAACCTAACCTAACTAACCTAGCCTAACCTAACCTACTAACCTCACCTAACCTAACATAACCTAACCTAAAATAAAATAACCTAACCTAACCTAACAAACCTAACCTAGCCTAACCTAACCTAACCTAACCTAACCTAGCCTAGCCTAACCTAACCTAAACTAACCTACCAAACCTGACCTAACCTACCTAACCTAACCTAACCTAACCTTACCTAACCTAACCTAAACAAACCTAACCTAACCTAACCTAACCTAACCAACCTAACCAAACCTACCTAACCTAACCTAAACAACCTAACCTAACCTAACCTAACCTAACCTAACCTAACCTAACCTAACCTAACCTGCCTAACCTAACCTAACCTGCCTAACCTAACCTAACCTAACCTACCTACCTAACCTAACCTAACCTAACCTAACCTAACCTAACCTAACCTAAACTAACCTAACCAACCTAACCTAACCTAACCTAACCTAACCTAACCTAACCTAACCTAACCTAACCTTACTCACCTAACCTAAACAAACCTAACCTAACCTAACCTAACCTAACCTAACCTAACCTAACCTAACCTAACCTAACCTAACCTAACCTAACCTAACCTAACTAACCTAACACCTAACCTAACCTAACCTAACCTAACCTAACCTAACCTAACCTAACCTAAACCTAACCTAACCTAACCTAACCTACCTACCTAACCTAACCTAACCTAACACTCACCTAACCTAACCTAACCTAACCTAACCTAACCTAACCTAAACTATCCTAACCTAACCTAACCTAACCTAACCTAACCTAACCTAACCTAACCTTACCTAACCTAACCTAAACAACCTAACCTAACCTAACCTAACCTAACCTAACCAAACCTAACCAAACCTTACTAACCTAACCTAAACAACTAACCTAACCTAACCTAACCTAACCTAGCTAACCAAAGTTAAAAACCACCCCAACCTAACCTACTAACCTAACCTAACCTACCTAAACAAACTAACCTAACCTAACCTAACCTAACATAACCTAACCTAGCCTAACCTAACCTAACCTAACCTAACCTAACATAACCTAACCTAACCTAACCTAACCTAACCTAACCTAACCCAACCTAACTTAACATAACCTAACCTAACCTAACATAACCTAGCCTAACCTAACCTAACCTCACCTAACCTAACCTAACCTAACCTAACATAACCTAACCTAACCTATCGTAACCTAACCTAGCTAACCTAACCTAACCTAACCTAACCTAACCTAGCCTAACCTAACCTAACCTAACCTGACCAAACCTGACCTAACCTGACCTAACCTAACCTAACCTAACCTAACCTAACCTAACCAACCTAACCTAACCAACCTAACCTAACTGCCTTACCTAACCTAACCTTACTTAACCTAACCAAACCTAACCTAACCTAACCTAGCATAACCTAACCTAAACTAACCTCACCTAACCTAACCTAACCTAACCTAACTAACCTAACCTAACATAACCTAACCTAACTAACATAACCTAACCTAACCTAACCCAACCTAACCTAACCTAACGTAGCCTAACCTAACCTAACCTAACCTAACCAAACCTAACCTAACCTAACCTAAACTAACTAACCTATCCTAACACAACCTAACCTTACCTTACCTAATCTAAACCAACCTAACCTATCCTAACCCATCAATCCGGAACTAACCTAACATTTATGAACCTGATCCAACCCAACCAATGTAGATGTATTCCTACGCTTGTGTAGGGTTCATGATAACCAGGAATCGCGCGGCTCTCTGCGCCACATCGCTTCATGTGTGTCGCACCCCATACCAACCAGTCATCACAGCAACGAAGTTTAGTGACGTAGTTCCCGGTAGAAATAGCGTTTGCCTGTCCATTCCTACCCTCTATGTTGCCGATACATATAAAATCGTCGGACTTGGAGATCTATATCCTAGCAAAGCTTAATCAGCCTCCAAAAGCGAAAAGCTTTACTACGATGATAGCGACAAAGCTCCTCGGAGAAACCGGCGCTGGCCTCCTAAAACCTCCCCTCCAGGTGGCCGATACGTACGGAAAGGTCATACCTCGAGCTCAACTTTCTAGCAAAGGTACTTTAGCACCCCTAAAACGAAAGCCTTAATCGGCTCTTTTGATCTTACTTGCCGCCGGGAACTTTGCATTTCTTGAAACCGCCATGCTTTCCGTGAGATTAAAAGACACCTTCACTAACTACAGATTCGCACAGTAACTACCTCTAAGCGTCTGCGCTTGTCCTTCTCGAGTGAATTTAAAACATTGTCTCTTAACAGCTTTCTCGGATAAGTGCGTTCGAACGGTGATGGGCGTAGTTTTGGGAGATATATAGTGCCACCTAGCCCAAACGGCTTCTGTCTGTACCAGCTGCTCGCTCAGTTTCGAACAAGGAAAGAGAGAGGGACAGTGGGAATAACGTAAATCGATTCGCGAACGTCACTAAATACCTGACGGGGCATCTGCCTACCTTGAGAAGATGGTCATAACTCCCGCCATTTAACAGGCAACCGCGCATCCTGGCCACTACGGTATGCTAGCTGACCATCCGGCCACCTCCGCTTTTTTTTTTTTTTTTTTTTCAACGCCCTGTCAAATGTTCCGGCGCACACCAAAACCAGTTTTATTTCGACGCAAATTCAGGGAATGGGAAATTTACAAATGATCTGCCGCACTGTGGTGTGGCGACTGGCCGAGGGGCTACCTCCAATCACGGAGAACATCGTAGCCTGCTCGCAAAGGACTCCACAGAACAAACCGCGAACACTGCAGAAACGAACGCGGAAAAAACGTTTCAAGAACAACCACGAAGAAAATGTTCTAGAACAACTACGAACAACAGTTCTGGGAACGACCACGAACAACACTTGCAGAACAACCACGAATCAATCATCACCGGAACGACCACGAAAAATTTTGCAAAACAACCACGAACAAAAACTCTGGGAACAACCACGAACACCACTTGCAGAACAACCACGAAATAATCATCCCCGGAACAACCACGAATAAGCTTTACGGAACAACCACGAAAAAATATTGCAAAACAACCACGAACAAAAATTCTCGGAACAACCACGAACAAAAACTTGCAGAACAACCACGAATTAGTCATCCCCGGAACAACCACGAACAAAATTTTGGGAACAACCACGAACAAGCTTTACGGAACAACCACGAAAAAATATTGCGAAACAACCACGAACAAAAATTCTGGGAACAACCACGAACAAAAACTTGCAGAACAACCACGAATTATTCATCCCCGAACAACCACGAACAAGCTTTACGGAACAACCACGAACACCACTTGCAGAACAACCACGAATTCATCAAACCGGAACAACCACGAACAACTGTTACGGAACAACCACGAACAACGTTTACGAAACAACCACGAACAAAATTTCTGGGAACAACCACGAACAGCAACTGCAGAACAACCACGAACAAGCTTTGCGGAACAACCACGAACCTAGCTGGCGGCCAGTGGTCGGACGCCGGGCCGAGAGGTCCGGCGGAGCGGCGGTGAATCGCGTTGGGGCCTCGTCAAGGGTACCACGGGTTATATAGGTGGACACCGCACGAGATGGGTTCAGTGTCGCGCCCGAGAAGGGCCGGCGTCCGCCGCACCGCCTAGCTGAATTACCTGGCGGCAAGCGGTCGGACGGCTGGCCGAGGGGCTCGGCGGAGCACCGGTGAATAGCGTTGGGGCCTCGTCAAGGGTACCCCGGGTTATATAGGTGGACACCGCTTGAGTTGGGCACAGTGTCGCACCCGAGAGAGGCCGGCGTCCGCCGCACCGCCTAGCTGAATTACCTGGCGGCCTTTGGTCGGACGGCTGGCCGAGGGGCTCTGCGGAGCACCGGTGAAAAGCGTTGGGGCCTCGTCAAGGGTACCCCGGGTTATATAGGTGGACACCGCTTAGATGGGGGGAGTGTCGCACCAAAGAAAAGCTTTAGGGGGAAAACCACGAAAACCCTTTTCGAAACAAAACCCCGAAAAAAAATTTTGGGAAAAACCCGAACAGCAATGCAGAAAAACCCGAAAAAGCTTTTCGGAACAACCACGAAAACCCCCCTGGCGGCCAGGGGCGGGGGCCCGGGGCCCCCCCAGGTTTCCCGGGGGGCGGCGGTTAATCGCGTTGGGGCCTCGTAAGGGACCCCCCGGGTTTTTAAAGGGGGGACCCGCACGAATGGGTTTAGTGTGCGCCCCAAAGGCCGGCTCCCCCCACCCCCCCAGGAATTTCCGGCGGCAAGCGGTTTGGACGGTGGCCGAGGGGGTTTGGGGGAGCACCGGGGAAACTTTTTGGGGGCCCCCTCAAGGGGGGGCCCCCGGGTTTTTTTTGGTGGCCCCCCCTTTAGTTTTGGGCCCCCGTTTCGCACCCCCCCGGGAAGGGGCCCCCCCCCCGCCGCACCGCCCACTGAAAATTTTTTGGCCCGGGCCTTTTTTCGGGGGGGGCCCGGGGCCCCCGGGGGGGGCGGGGGGACCGGTGAAAAACGTTGGGGCCCCGTCAAGGGTTTCCCCCGGGGGTTTTAGGGGGACACACATGAGTGGGCCAGTTTCCCCACCCGGGGGTTTCCCCGGGGTCCGCCCCCCAGCTTAGCTGAATTTTTTCCCCCCGGCCAGTGGTCGGAGGCTGGGCGAGGGGGGGGCGGAGCCCG
>JARBHB010000178.1:0-19980 GCA_029891345.1 Dryococelus australis
TTAAGGGCTAAAATTAATTTAGGACATTTAAAAACCCTTAAATTAATCATTTAAATTTCCTAAAAAGGTGTAATTTCTAACAAATTCAGGACCCCGAAAATCTCCACATTTTCTAAAATTTTAAAAATGTAATTTAAACACATACATCCTTAAAAACTTTAAATTATTTTTTTAAAACATGTGAATTTTAAAATTTTATTTCATCTAACAAATACGCCTAAAACTTTAAATCAAAAATGTTTCCAAATTTCATGAAAGGGCAATTATATACAACTGGTACATTCCAAATAATTCCTTAAATTTATTCTTAAAAGGATGCCCAAAAATTAATATCATCTTCAAATAACTGCCTAAAATATAAACTTACATAAAGTTCCCAAAATTTGAAATTTTCTAATAAATCAAACGGTAACCTTCAAATTTGTATAAATTTTTTCTTAAAATGATTTTTAAAAATGGTATTTTCAAAAACTAACATATAAATTTAAATTGCCAAAGTTTTTCATCTGAGAAAATGCAAAAAAATTTAAAATCTTTCAAAATTCTTAAATTTTTAATAAAATTGGTCCTAAAAATTTTAATTTATTAAAAAAATGCCCAAAATTGTGAAATTCACCCAAGTTTTAAAAGAACAAGGGTGTAAATTCACTCCAGTAACTTTTCAAAAATCTGCTAAAAATTTTTAAACATTTAAATGATTCCTAAAATTTAATTTTCATTAAAAATTAAAAGCCTAAATTGAAAACCTGAAAATAAATTTTAAACACTTGTAAAATGCAATAATTCAACCGGATACTTTTAAATAATCCAAAACATTTTATTCTTTAAAAAAATTTAATTTTATAAAAAAAAAAAACAAAAACTGACCACAATTTTAAAACTTGCAAACTAAACTATACAAGGATCTTTCAAAATCTATATAAAAATTATTTTTCTTAAAAATTATTCCCAAAAAGGTTAAATGTGGAAATTCATGGCTACAAATTTAAACTGACCTCAATTTTAAAACTAACAAGGGATTATTTAAAAATCATACTCCTTCAAATAATCTCTTTAAAATTTTTTATATAAAAAATTTTTCCAAAATGTGTAATTCATGCTAGAGACAATAACAGGACCTCAAACTTGTAAAACCTGCACCACTCAAGTTTCTAAACTTCTTGTGAAAGGGTGCAAGTAATATACAAACCCAGATCACCTTTCAAAATATATTCCTAAAATTATTTTTTAAAAATTTCCAAAATGGTAATTTTCATGCTAGAGACAAATAAAGGCCTACAACTTTAATTGCACACTCAATTTTCTAAAAATGGAAAAAAGAAAATTAAAAACCCTTTTTCAAAAATTTCCCATAAACATTTTTAATTAAAAATTTATCCCAAAAATTGGTAATTATTAAGGAAAAAATGGACCACAAGTTGGTAAACCTTGCACCCTCAATGTTTCTAAACATTCTGTGACAAGGGGAAATTTCATAAACTCTCATATATCCTTAAAATATTCATAAAATTTATTCTTTAAAAATGTGAATTTCCTAAAAAAATTTTAAACGTAAAAATTTACCTAAAGTTTAAACCTTAAAATTTTTTAACATTTCAACAGGGATCTTTCAAAAACCTAAATATTTTCAAAACATTTGCCTAAAATTGATTTCATTAAAAATTATGCCAAATTGGTAACTGCAACCAATTTCCAAGTTTAGAAACTGAACTCAATTTCTAACATCTTAAAAATTATCTATAACCAATTATTCTTTAAATTATTCCTAAAAATTATTTTCATTAAACAATTAGCCCTAAAATGTTTTTCTCAGCAAATTCTGATACAAGTTAAACTTCACATCAATTTTCAAAATTCTTAAAAATTATACATTAAATAGTATTCCTTAAAATTTTAATTTATTACATTTAAATGTAGCCTAAAATTTAATTTTATGTAAACAATTAAAGAAAAGCGTAAAACTTCAATCATTTCAAAATTCTAAAAATTCTAATAAATTCATCCAAAATTCTTCAAAATAACGCCTAAACATTTTTAAAAAACATATGTCCCAAAAATTGTGAAAAAGAAATAAACCCCAAGTTAACCTTCAATAATTTTTAAACATTTTATCAGGGGAAAAAAAACCCAAATTTTTTCAAATTTTGCAAAACATTATTATCTTAAAATTGACCTAAAAGTTTAATTTTATGCAGGCAAATACATACACACTGGTAAACCTTCCAAATGTTTAAACATTTATCCAAACAGAACAAAATTGTATTCCTTAAAATAATCCTAAACTTTTAAATTAAAAGTTTCCCCAAAAAAATGCTAATAAATAACACCTAAACTTTAAACCTTACCTATTTTTAAACCTTGATGCAAATGTAATCATTAAACCATACATTTAAAAATTAACTCTTAAAAATATTTTCTAAAAATTATGCCAAATGTTTCAATTTAAAACAAATTACTGCCAAACTTAAACTTAATAATATTCTAAATTTGAAATCTAGTACAATAAACTGATTCCCTTTAAAAATTGCCAAACATTATTACATTAAAAAGGGTTTTTTGAGACAATAATATCAACTTAAAATTCCCATAAATTTAATTCTTAAAAGGATGCTAAAATTTAATTCTTATAAATTTTTAAATATCTAAAACTTAATTCAAAATTGTTCCTAAAAATTCTGATAATGCTAAGTACAATAACATATATACCTTAAAATAGCCTAACACTATTTTTCATTTGATAAAGGTGTAATTTTCACTTGGACATAAATATACAGCTTTAAACTTAACATCAATGTTTCTCTAAAATTTGATAAAGGGATTCATAAAACAACTCATCACCTTAAATTCTGCCTACATTTAATTCTGAATAAAGGGATGCTAAGGGAATTCACTAGGACAATTCTTCAAATTAAACCTTACATAATTTTTCTAAAAATTTTAAAAAGGGTGTATCATAACAAAATTACAGGTACACTCTTAAAAATCTCCTAAATTTAATTCATTAAAATGTGAGTCCTAAAATTTAATATCATCTAAAATTACTGCCTATACAAATTTAAAAATTCAATAATGTTTCTAAAATTGTGAAATGCTAAGACATCAACAGGACCTCCTTAAACTGCCCAATCATTTTTAACATTTATAAATGGGATGCCTAAAATTTAAACTAGGAACATTAAAATAACTGTAAAACTTATATTTTCTAAACATTTGATGACAAGGATGTATTCTTATAACAATCAGACCTCCTTCAAAACTCAAAACATTTTAATTTAAAAAAGGAGTAATTTTATCTAAACACAATAACATCCTCAAATTTCTCACATAAATTTTTAATTCTTATACAAGGATCTAAAAATTTTATTATCTCAAATTACTGGCCTAAAACTTTAACTTAAATAATTAATCCTTAAAGGGAATTTCTAAACAATTCAGGACCTCCTTTAAAATTGCAACATATTTTTCTAAACATTGATGCAAAAAGTGTAATTCATCTAGGATATCTTCAAAAATTGAAAACTTAAATCATTTAAATATTCTAAAAGGTGAATCATTAACAATACATCCTAAAACTGTAAAACTTATTATTCTAAAATTTTTAAAGGGTGTAATTATATCAAACCCCAATACATTTCAAAAACTGTAAAACTTATTTTTTTTAAACAATTGATGCAAAATGTGAGTAATTTCAGCTAGAAAATTCTTAATAAGCTTAAACATTAATCATTTTTTAATTCTTGATGACAAGGATGATAAACTTGTAAACCTCAACATCTTTTCAAATTCTATACAATTATCATAAAAAGTATTCCTAAATTTTAAATTTATCTGAACAAAACATTACTAAAAATGGAAAACTGCCCAAATGTTGTAATTTCTGTGAAAACAAGGACTACAACTTGTATAACCTTCAAATATTTCTAAACATTTTATAAAATGTATCCTAAAATTGTTATTTTTCAAATAAGCATAACATATAACTTAAAACTTCCCAAAATGTTTAATTCTTGCAAGGACTAATTCAATACAACTGGAAACCTTCAAATCTGTTTAAACATTGATTAATTAATAATATATCCTAATTTTAATTATGCTAAACAATTAATATAAAATTGTACCTCAAAATGTTTAAATTTTATGCAGGACAATAATATACACACTAGGTAACCTTCAATAATTCTAAACATTTTATGAAAAGATGATGTCCTAAAATTGTTAATTTCATAAGCATAACATATAACTTAAAAATTGCCAAAATGTTTAATTCTTGAGACAAGGACTAAAACTTAAAACTTCATACTCTCTTCAAAAATCTTATAACAATTAATCATAACAATGATTCCTAAATTTTAATTTCAGCTTAAAATTATTTACTAAAACTTGTAAACCTAATTTGTTTTTAATTTGAAAAAACAGGGACTACAAACTTTAAACCTCAACTCTTTTCAAAAATTCTGATAAACATTATCATTAAACAATGAGTCCTTAAAATATTTCTGCTAAACATTAACATTAAAAGTGGTAAAACTTGACAATAATGACTACAAACTTGTAAAATGCAATCATTCAAACATTCTTTCAAATCTTATAAACATTATATTCTTTAAAATTATCCCTAAAAATTTTTATTCATTAAAAAACTAAAAGGATCAAGCTGGAAAAAACTGCACCACAAGTTTAAACTTTAACAAGTCTAATACATTAATCAGGATCTTTCAAAATATTCCTAACATATTATTTTCAAAATATATGCCTAAAATTTTATTTCATCTAAACAATAAATGCCTAAAAAGTTGTAACTGCACAATTCTAAAACAAACCCACCCTCAATTCACTCGTCATCTCCAACACACCCTCCATTTCAAAAATTCCCAATTATTTCCTAAAACAATATCCCAAAATGCGCGAAACATCCCCCAATTCCCGCCCCAAGTCTAACATCCTCCAGGCAATCTTCAACTCCCCTTCCAATTCTCCCTACAATTTTAAAAAATACCAAAAACGACCTACAACTTTAAACCTTGCACCCTCAATTTTAAACCCCTTGAAAGGGATGCAACATATACAACTCCGGTATCATCTCTTTCAAAATTATCTGCCTATAAACATTTATTTATTCATTAAAATTGATGCCTAAAAATGTGTGTAATTTCTCAAAATTAAGGACAAACTGGAACTCAACCTTGGTTTAAAATCCATCAATTCAACTTTTATCACCCAGGACATCCTAATACCCTATAAACTTATATCATTTAAAATTATTGCCTAAAATGTTAATTTCATTAAAAAATAAAGCCTAAAGTGGTAATTCACAGGCAAATATCTGATACAAGTGGAAACTTCACACTCAAGTTCACTCTTACAAATATAGTCATATACAATTTTATCACTTTAAAATTATTCCATAAAATTATTTATTCATTAAAAAATTATGCCTAAAATTGTAATTTGCAACAATTAACATCTATAAAGGGGTAAACTTCACACCAGTTTTCTAAACATTTCTATACAGTTAATTATTATACAATCTAGATGTCTAAAAATTTGTTTTAACAATACATAAACAATATTTAAAATGTGCAATTTCATGCTAACTTTAACAGGTCAAGCTTAAACCTTCACATCATTTTTCAAAATTCTGCTAAAATTATACATATACAACCTCGATATCTCTTCAAAATATATCTGCTATAAACATATTAATTCATTAAAATTGTGATGTCCCAAAATGTGTGTAATTCTTCATGACAAATCATGACATACAAAGCCTGGGAAAACCATCTCCACTCAATTTTCTAAACATTCTTGATGCATGGATAATACATTACAAATTCAGGTATCATCTCTTCAAATTATCTGCTATAAAATTTATTTTATTTAACATTGATTTCCCTAAAATTTGTGAATTTTCATGCTAAGACAATAAACAACCTCAAGCTTGTAAACCTTCACATAATTTCTAAACATTCTTATACAAGGATGTATTCTAAATCTGTGTATCATCTCTTTCAAATAACTGCCTAAATTGTAATTCTTAAACATATGTCAAAAATGTGAATTATGTAGAACAAATACAACCTACAAGCTTGTAAAACCTTGCACCACAATTTCTAAACATTCTGATACAAGGGGATGTCAAAATATACAAACTGGTTCATCTTCAAATAATTGCCTACAAACTTTAATTTAAAAATTTTTTCTAAAAATTTGTAATTTCATAGACAAATAAATGACCTACAAATTAAATCCTTAACCACTCATTGATTTATAAACATCTGATGCCAAGGATGTAGTAATATACATCTCAGGACATTTTCTTTCAAAATATATCCTATAACTTTATTTTTAAACAATGTGATTTTAAATGTGTGTAATTTTCATGCTAGAGACAATTAACATACCTAAAAGCTTGTAAAACCATGACCCTAATGTTTAAACATCTGAGACAAAGGAATGGCTAAAGCTTGAAAAACCTTGCACATCAATCTTTCAAAATTCTTCATACATGGATCTAATACATATAAATTTCCAAATTTTAATTTATGCATAAACATTTGATTATAAATATAAAATTCCCAAATGTTTTAATTCATTCTGAAAAAGGGATGCAAACATTAAACCTGCACACTCATTATAAAATTCTTAAAGGGGATTTAATTATTAAAACTAGTATCATCTTCTTTCAAATACCCATAAACATTTATTAACTTAATAATTTACCCAAAATGTTCAATTTTGATGCAGGGACAATACATGACAACCTGTAAACCTTTCAACATAATATTCTAAAACATTCTTATAAGTGAATTAAGTATATCCCAAAAGGGTAATATCCTAAAAATTAACTGCTACATATATTTAAAAAATTGACATTTCATGTTTGAACAAATTACTGGACAAGGTTGTAAAATCAACCCATCAATTTTCTAAACATATTGGCAGGACAATTATTATTCAATATTATTCTCAAAAATTTGCCATAACATTATTATCATTAATAAATGACCTAAAAGTTGTAACCTTCACCTATATACAAATTCTTGGACAAAGCTGGTAAACTACACCACAATGTTTCAACTTCTAACAAATTAATTCTATAAATTAGGTTATTCATTTAAAAATATTGCTTTAAAATTTTTTTCATTTAAACATTTATTTCCAAAATGTGTGTAATTTCACCTAAGTACATAACATTCTTAAAAGCTGGTAAATCCTTGACATCAAGTTTCAACATTCTTTACAAAGGGATCTCTAAATACAACTTAGTATATCTCTTAAAAATTATGCCTATAAAATTTTATTTTTCATTAAATAAATTAATGCCTAAAAATGGTGTAATTACTAGACAAATTAACATCCTAGCAAGGGAACAGTCCACCAATTCTAAACATTCTTATCAAGATTAATCTATAAACTTATTATTCTTTAAAATATTCTAAAATTTATTTTTCATTAAACAATTTTCCTAAAAATGTGTAATCTTCACCACAATTAAACATCTACAAAAGGGATCAAACATACACTCATGTTTCTAAAATTTATGCTAGGAACAATTTTATATAAATCAGTATTCCTTAAAAATTATATCTCAAATGATTATTATTAAAAGGGCCTAAAAATGTTAATTTTCAGCATTTAACATTATGACCTCAAAGCTTATAAAACCTTGCACATCAATTTTCTAAAATTTATAAAATTTATTATTAAAACAAATTTAGGTCTAAATTTAATTTCTGCTAAACAATTATTATATTAAAATTGTAACCTAAAAGTTTAAAATTTTATGCAGGAACTAAGTACCTACACTTTAAAACCTTCACCCTCATTTAAACTGCCTAAAGATTATTTATTATTAAACCAGTATTCAAATTTAAATATTTCTGCTAACAAATTTAATGACCTTAAACATTGATAAAAATTGAATTCATGTTGACAATTACTGGACAGAGCTTGTAAAACCATTCACACTCTTTATCTAAATCATACATAAAGATGTTATATTCATAACAATCTCGTAAAATTTTAATTATCTGCTAAAAATTAATATTCTTAAAATGTGAATTCCCACAATGTTTAAAATTTCTGCTAAAGGATTACAGGACCTACAAGCTTGTAAACCTTTCACATAATTTCTAAAACATTTTATCATTAATAATTAGCCCCGTAAATGTTTAATTTCTGCTTAATCAAATTATTACTCTTAAAACTTGCAAAAATGTTAAATTCATGTGAGACAAAGGATGACCTAAAACGTACACTTCACCACCAATGTAAACATTCTTATACAAGGATATTATATAAACTTTATTATCTTTAAAATTTTGCCTTAAAAATTTATTTATTAAAAAATTATGCCCTAAAATGTGTGTAATTCACATCAAATTTAAACATTCTAAAAGTTGGTAAACTAACACTCAGTTTCTACTCTTTACAAGGATAATCCATACAACTTCATTAAAAATTTTCCCAAAAATTGTTAATTTATTAGCAAATTAAATACCTTATGTCCTAAAACTTGCACTCATGTAACAATTAAATGACAGAAGCTTGAGTAAAACCACACCAGTCATTTTTCAAAATTCTTGATAAAGGATTATTATATACAATTGAGTCCCAATTTTAAATTTCACTGAAAACATTTATTACTCAACTTGAAACTAAAATGTTTAAATTTTATGCTAGGAAATAACATGACTACAAACTTGGTAAAACTTCACCACTCAAGTTTCTAAAACATTTTATCATTCATACATTACCTAAATTATTTTAATCTGCCAATAAACATTATATTTTAAAAAACTTGACCCTAAAATGTTTAATTTTGCAAGAAAATAACATACCTAGTTTAAAACCTACCCATAAATTTTATTTATACAAGGATGTTCCCTAAAAATAGGTATTTTCATCTTCAAAAATATCAAGCTTGTAAAACATTTATCATTTTTAAAATTTTTAAAGGTGCTAATTCATTAACAATAATCAGGTAACTTTGTAAAACTTGCCCACAATTTTTAAACATTTATAAATGAGGGTCTAAAATATATTCTGTAAAAAATAACTGCATAAAATTAACTTATTTATTTTAAATAAATGTGATGTCCCTAAAAATGTGTGTAATTTTCATCTAGAGACAATTAACATGGCCACAAAGCTGGTAAAACCTTCACACAATGTTTCTAAACATCTTGATGAAAATGCTAGTACATTCAATCTCAGATCATCTCTTCAAATATATCTGCTATAAACATTTAAAAAAAAAAAAAAAAAAAAAAAAAAAAAAAAAAAAAAAAAAAAAAAAAAAAAAAAAAAAAAAAAAAAAAAAAAAAAAAAAAAAAAAAAAAAAAAAAAAAAAAAAAAAAAAAAAAAAAAAAAAAAAAAAAAAAAAAAAAAAAAAAAAAAAAAAAAAAAAAAAAAAAAAAAAAAAAAAAAAAAAAAAAAAAAAAAAAAAAAAAAAAAAAAAAAAAAAAAAAAAAAAAAAAAAAAAAAAAAAAAAAAAAAAAAAAAAAAAAAAAAAAAAAAAAAAAAAAAAAAAAAAAAAAAAAAAAAAAAAAAAAAAAAAAAAAAAAAAAAAAAAAAAAAAAAAAAAAAAAAAAAAAAAAAAAAAAAAAAAAAAAAAAAAAAAAAAAAAAAAAAAAAAAAAAAAAATATATCTCTATAAACATTTTTTATTCATTTTAAAAAAAAAGTTGGGAATTTTTGTAAGAAAATAAAAATGGGCCCCACAAAGCTTGGGAAAACCTTGCACCCTCAAAGTTTTTTTAAAAAATTTTTGAGCAAGGGGGTGCTAAATACATATACAACCCCGGATCATCTTTTTTCAAAAAATACGCCTATAAACATTTATTTTTTTCATTTTAAAAATGATTTTCCCAAAAAAATTTTTAAATTTTTATGCTAGAACAAATAAAGGCCTTTAAAAACTTTGGGAAAACCTTTACCACCAAAGTTTTTAAAATTTTTATGACAAGGGGGGGAAACATATACAACCTAGGGAAACATCTTTTCAAAATATCGGGCCCCCATAAACATTTATTTTTTCTTAAAAAAGGGGGGTTCCCCAAAAAATTTTGTTTTTTTAGCTAGAAACAAATTTAACATGGCCCACAAAATTTTTAAAAACCTTTCACAATCATTTTCAAACTTTTTTGATACAAGGGATGCTAAGACATAACAAACTCAGGGAAACTCTTTCCCAAAAAATCCCTAAAACTTATTTATTCATTTTAAAATGTGATGCCCTAAAAATGGGGTGTAAATTTTCATGCTAGAGACAAATTTAAAATGGACCTACAAAGCTTGGGAAAACCGGGCCCCTCAAAGTTTCTAAAATTCTTGAGACAAGGGGGGTAAGAAATATACAACCTCAGGTATTTCTTTTAAAAAATATCTGCCCCATAAACATTTTTTTATTTATTTAAAAATTTGTCCCCAAAAATTTGTAATTTTTTGCTAGGACAAATTAACAGGACCTACAAACTTTGGGAAAACCTTTCCCACCAATGTTTCTAAACATCTTGAAAACAAGGGGTTTCAATACAATAAACCCCAGGTTTTATCCCCTTTCAAAATTTTATCTCCCTAAAAAATTATTTTTAATTTTAAAAAATGTGATGCCCTAAAAATTGGTAATTTTTTATGCCAAAAAACAAAATTTAAAATGGGCCCCACAAAACTTGGTAAAACCTTGCACCCCTCAAGTTTCAAAAAATTTTTTAGACAAGGGGGTGAATCAAAACAAATCTGGTTCTCCTTTTTAAAATTTCTGCCTATAAACTTTATTTTTTCAAAAAAAATTTTAAAAAGTTTAATTTTTATGCTAAACAAAATTTTAAAAGGACCAAAAGCTTGGGAAAAAATTCACCACTCAAAATTTTAAACATTTTGTGACAAGGGGTGTAAGGCATATACAAAACCCAGGTATCATCCTTTTAAATTATCTGCCCCATAAAATTTTTTATTCATTTAAAAATTATTCCCGGTAATTTTTTATGCTAGAGCAAATTAAAAATGACCCACAAACTGGGAAACCTTTCACCCCTAATGTTTTTTTAAAAAATTCTTGTGACAAAGGGGTGCAAGTACATATACAACTCTCATATCTCTCTTTCAAAATATCTGCTATAAACATTTATTTTCATTAAAAAAAGGGTGCCCAAAAATGGTGAATTTCATGCAAGACAAATTAAAAGGCCTACAAAAACTTTGGGAAAACCCCCGCCCACTCAAGTTTTTAAAACTTGATCAAGGGGATGCTAATACATTAAAAAACCCCAGTAATCTCTTTTTAAAAAAATATCCCCATAAACTTATTTATTATTAAAAAATGGGGGGTGTCCCTAAAAAGTGTGAATTTTTCAGGAGACAAATTAAAATGGCCTACAAACTGGGAAAAATTGCCCACTCAAGTTTAAAATTTTTGGGTGACAAGGGGGTGTAAGTACATATACAACCTCAGGTATCATCTCTTTCAAAATATATCTGCCTATAAACATTTATTTATTCATTTAAAAATGTGATTCCCTAAAAATGTGTAATTTTCATGCTAAGACAAATTAACATGACCTACAAAGCTTGGTAAAACCTTGCACCACTCATGTTTCTAACATTCTTGATGACAGGGATGCTAAGTCATATACAACCTCAGGTATCATCTCTTTCAAATATATCTGCCTATAAACATTTATTTATTCATTAAACAATGTGATGTCCCTAAAAATGTGTGAATTTTCATGTAGAGACAAATTAACATGGACACAAAGCTTGGTAAAACCTTGCACACTCAATGTTTCTAAACTTCTTGATGCAAGGGGATGTAATCATATACAACCTCAGGTATCATCTCTTTCAAAAATATTGCCTATAACATTTATTTATTCATTAAAAAATGTGAGTCCCAAAAATGTGGTATTTTATGCAGGACAAATAATGGACCTAAAAGTGAAAACTGCCCACTCAATGTTTCAAACATTCTGATGCAAGGAGCTAATAATACAACTCTCAGTACATCTCTTCAAAATTATCTGCTATAAACATTATTTATTCTTAAAAATGTGTGTTCATGCTAAGAAATAACAGACTACAAAGCTGTAAAACTTCACACTCATTTCAATTTTGATACAAGGGATGTAAGTCTATCAACTCGATATCTCTTCAAATTATTTAAAACTTATTATCATTAAAAAAAAAGTGTGTAATTTTATGCTAGAACAAATACAGGACCTAAAACTTGTAAAACCTGCACCACTCAAGTTTCTAAATTCTGTGAAAGGATCTAATATACAACCTCGATCTCCTCAAATATACTGCTATAACATATTTATTCATAAAAATGGATCCTAAAATGTGGTAATTCATGCTAGAACAAATTAACATGACCTAAAAGTTGGAACCGCCATCATGTTTCTAAACATCTAGACAAGGGGAGCTAAGTACATATACAAACTCTCAGGTATCATCTCTTTCAAAATTATCTGCCTATAAACATTTATTTATTCATTTAAACAATGTGATGTCCCTAAAAATGTGTGTAATTTTCATGCTAGAGACAAATTAACATGGACCTACAAAGCTTGGTAAAACCTTGCACCACTCAATGTTTCTAAACATTCTTGATGACAAGGGGATGCTAAGTACATATACAACTCTCAGGTATCATCTCTTTCAAAATATATCTGCCTATAAACATTTATTTATTCATTTAAAACAATGTGATGTCCCTAAAAATGTGTGTAATTTTCATGCTAGAGACAAATTAACATGGACCTACAAAGCTTGGTAAAACCTTGCACCACTCAATGTTTCTAAACATTCTTGATGACAAGGGGATGCTAAGTACATATACAACACTCAGGTATCATCTCTTTCAAAATATATCTGCCCATAAACATTTATTTATTCATTTAAACAATGTGATGTCCCTAAAAATGTGTGTAATTTTCATGCTAGAGACAAATTAACATGGACCTACAAAGCTTGGTAAAACCTTGCACCACTCAATGTTTCTAAACATTCTTGATGACAAGGGGATGCTAAGTACATATACAACTCTCAGGTATCATCTCTTTCAAAATATATCTGCCTATAAACATTTATTTATTCATTAAACAATGTGATGTCCCTAAAAATGTGTGTAATTTTCATGCTAGAGACAAATTAACATGGACCTACAAAGCTTGGTAAAACCTTGCACCACTCAATGTTTCTAAACATTCTTGATGACAAGGGGATGCTAAGTACATATACAACTCTCAGGTATCATCTCTTTCAAAATATATCTGCTATAAACATTTATTTATTCATTTAAATACAATGTGATGTCCCTAAAAATTGTGTGTAATTTTCATGCTAGAGACAAATTAACATGGACCTACAAAGCTTGGTAAAACCTTGCACCACTCAATGTTTCTAAACATTCTTGATGACAAGGGGATGCTAAGTACATATACAACTCTCAGGTATCATCTCTTTCAAAATATATCTGCCTATAAACATTTATTTATTCATTTAAAAATGTGATGTCCCTAAAAATGTGTGTAATTTTCATGCTAGAGACAAATTAACATGGACCTACAAAGCTTGGTAAAACCTTGCACCACTCAATGTTTCTAAACATTCTTGATGACAAGGGGATGCTAAGTACATATACAACTCTCAGGTATCATCTCTTTCAAAATATATCTGCCTATAAACATTTATTTATTCATTTATAAATGTGATGTCCTAAAATGTGTGTAATTTTCATGCTAGAGACAAATAAACATGGACCTACAAAGCTTGGTAAAACCTTGCACCACTCAATGTTTCTAAACATTCTTGATGACAAGGGGATGCTAAGTACATATACAACTCTCAGGTATCATCTCTTTCAAAATATATCTGCCTATAAACATTTATTTATTCATTAAATAAATGTGATGTCCCTAAAAATGTGTGTAATTTTCATGCTAGAGACAAATTAACATGGACCTACAAAGCTTGGTAAAACCTTGCACCACTCAATGTTTCTAAACATTCTTGATGACAAGGGGATGCTAAGTACATATACAACTCTCAGGTATCATCTCTTTCAAAATATATCTGCCTATAAACATTTATTTATTCATTAAAAAATGTGATGTCCCTAAAAATGTGTGTAATTTTCATGCTAGAGACAAATTAACATGGACCTACAAAGCTTGGTAAACCTTGCACCACTCAATGTTTCTAAACATTCTTGATGACAAGGGGATGCTAAGTACATATACAACACTCAGGTATCATCTCTTTCAAAATATATCTGCCTATAAACATTTATTTATTCATTTAAACAATGTGATGTCCCTAAAAATGTGTGTAATTTTCATGCTAGAGACAAATTAACATGGACCTACAAAGCTTGGTAAAACCTTGCACACTCAATGTTTCTAAACATTCTTGATGACAAGGGGATGCTAAGTACATATACAACTCTCAGGTATCATCTCTTTCAAAATATATCTGCCTATAAACATTTATTTATTCATTAAATAAATGTGATGTCCCTAAAAATGTGTGTAATTTTCATGCTAGAGACAAATTAACATGGACCTACAAAGCTTGGTAAAACCTTGCACCACTCAATGTTTCTAAACATTCTTGATGACAAGGGGATGCTAAGTACATATACAACTCAGGTATCATCTCTTTCAAAATATATCTGCCTATAAACATTTATTTATTCATTTAAATGTGATGTCCCTAAAATGTGTGTAATTTTCATGCTAGAGACAAATTAACATGGACCTACAAAGCTTGGTAAAACCTTGCACCACTCAATGTTTCTAAACATTCTTGATGACAAGGGGATGCTAAGTACATATACAACTCTCAGGTATCATCTCTTTCAAAATATATCTGCCTATAAACATTTATTTATTCATTAAAAATGTGATTCCTAAAATGTGTGTAATTTTCATGCTAGAGACAAATTAACATGGACTACAAAGCTTGGTAAAACCTTGCACCACTCAATGTTTCTAAACATTCTTGATGACAAGGGGATGCTAAGTACATATACAACTCTCAGGTATCATCTCTTTCAAAATATATCTGCCTATAAACATTTATTTATTCATTAAATAAATGTGATGTCCCTAAAAATGTGTGTAATTTTCATGCTAGAGACAAATTAACATGGACCTACAAAGCTTGGTAAAACCTTGCACCACTCAATGTTTCTAAACATTCTTGATGACAAGGGGATGCTAAGTACATATACAACACTCAGGTATCATCTCTTTCAAAATATATCTGCCTATAAACATTTATTTATTCATTTAAACAATGTGATGTCCCTAAAAATGTGTGTAATTTTCATGCTAGAGACAAATTAACATGGACCTACAAAGCTTGGTAAAACCTTGCACCACTCAATGTTTCTAAACATTCTTGATGACAAGGGGATGCTAAGTACATATACAACTCTCAGGTATCATCTCTTTCAAAATATATCTGCCTATAAACATTTATTTATTCATTAAATAAATGTGATGTCCCTAAAAATGTGTGTAATTTTCATGCTAGAGACAAATTAACATGGACCTACAAAGCTTGGTAAAACCTTGCACCACTCAATGTTTCTAAACATTCTTGATGACAAGGGGATGCTAAGTACATATACAACTCTCAGGTATCATCTCTTTCAAAATATATCTGCCTATAAACATTTATTTATTCATTAAACAATGTGATTTCCCTAAAAATGTGTGTAATTTTCATGCTAGAGACAATTAACATGGACCTACAAAGCTTGGTAAAACCTTGCACCACTCAATGTTTCTAAACATTCTTGATGACAAGGGGATGCTAAGTACATATAAAACACTCAGGTATCATCTCTTTCAAAATATATCTGCCTATAAACATTTATTTATTCATTTAAAACAATGTGATGTCCCTAAAAATGTGTGTAATTTTCATGCTAGAGACAAATTAACATGGACCTACAAAGCTTGGTAAAACCTTGCACCACTCAATGTTTCTAAACATTCTTGATGACAAGGGGATGCTAAGTACATATACAACTCTCAGGTATCATCTCTTTCAAAATATATCTGCCTATAAACATTTATTTATTCATTTAAAAATGTGATGTCCCTAAAATGTGTGTAATTTTCATGCTAGAGACAAATTAACATGGACCTACAAAGCTTGGTAAAACCTTGCACCACTCAATGTTTCTAAACATTCTTGATGACAAGGGGATGCTAAGTACATATACAACCTCAGGTATCATCTCTTTCAAAATATATCTGCCTATAAACATTATTTATTTTAAATAAACATGTGATGTCCCTAAAAATGTGTGTAATTTTCATGCTAGAGACAATTAACATGGACCTACAAAGCTTGGTAAAACCTTGCACCACTCAATGTTTCTAAACATTCTTGATGACAAGGGGATGCTAAGTACATATACAACTCTCAGGTATCATCTCTTTCAAAATATATCTGCCTATAAACATTTATTTATTCATTAAAAATGTGATGTCCTAAAATGTGTGTAATTTTCATGCTAGAGACAAATTAACATGGACCTACAAACTTGGTAAAACCTTGCACCACTCAATGTTTCTAAACATTCTTGATGACAAGGGGATGCTAAGTACATATACAACTCAGGTATCATCTCTTTCAAAATATATCTGCCTATAAACATTTATTTATTCATTAAAAATGATGTCCTAAAATGTGTGTAATTTTCATGCTAGAGACAAATTAACATGGACCTACAAAGCTTGGTAAAACCTTGCACCACTCAATGTTTCTAAACATTCTTGATGACAAGGGGATGCTAAGTACTATACAACTCTCAGGTATCATCTCTTTCAAAATATATCTGCCTATAAACATTTATTTATTCATTTAAAAATGTGATCCTAAAAATGTGTGTAATTTTCATGCTAGAGACAAATAACATGGACTACAAAGCTTGGTAAACCTTGCACCACTCAATGTTTCTAAACATTCTTGATGACAAGGGGATGTAAGTACATATACAACTCTCAGGTATCATCTCTTTCAAAATATATCTGCCTATAAACATTTATTTATTCATTAAAAAATGTGATGTCCCTAAAAATGTGTGTAATTTTCATGCTAGAGACAAATTAACATGGACCTACAAAGCTTGGTAAACTTGCACCACTCAATGTTTCTAAACATTCTTGATGACAAGGGGATGATAAGTACATATACAACCTCAGGTATCATCTCTTTCAAAATATATCTGCCTATAAACATTTATTTATTCATTTAAAATGTGATGTCCCTAAAAATGTGTGTAATTTTATGCTGAGACAAATAACATGGACCTACAAAGCTTGGTAAAACTTGCACCTCAATGTTTCTAAACATTCTTGATGACAAGGGATGCTAAGTACATATACAACTCTCAGTATCATCTCTTTCAAAATATATCCTATAAACATTTATTTATTCATTTATAAATGTGATCCTAAAAAGTGTGTAATTTTCATGCTAGAGACAAATTAACATGGACCTACAAAGCTTGGTAAAACCTTGCACCACTCAATGTTTCTAACATTCTTATGACAAGGGGATGCTAAGTCATATACAACTCTCAGGTATCATCTCTTTCAAAATATTCTGCCTATAAACATTATTTATTCATTAAATAATGTGATGTCCCTAAAATGTGTGTAATTTTATGCTAGAACAAATTAACATGGACCTACAAAGTTGTAAAACCTTGCACCACTCAATGTTTCTAAACATTCTTGATGACAAGGGATGCTAAGTAATATACAACCTCAGGTATCATCTCTTTCAAAATATATCTGCCTATAAACATTTATTTATTCATTAAAAATGTGATGTCCCTAAAAATGTGTGTAATTTTCATGCTAGAGACAATTAACATGGACCTACAAAGCTTGGTAAAACCTTGCACCACTCAATGTTTCTAAACATTCTTGATGACAAGGGATGCTATACATATACAACCTCAGGTATCATCTCTTTCAAAATATATCTGCTATAAACATTTATTTATTCATTAAAAATGTGATGCCCTAAAAATGTGTGTAATTTTCATGCTAGAGACAAATTAACATGGACCTACAAAGCTTGGTAAACCTTGCACCACTCAATGTTTCTAAACATTCTTGATACAAGGGGATGCTAAGTACATATACAACCTCAGGTATCATCTCTTTCAAAATATATCTGCCATAAACATTTATTTATTCATTTAAAAATGTGATTCCCTAAAAATGTGTGTAATTTTCATGCTAAGACAATTAACATGGACCTACAAAGCTTGGTAAAAACTTGCACCACTCAATGTTTCTAAACATTCTTATGACAAGGGATGTAAGTACATAACAACACTCAGGTATCATCTCTTTCAAAATATATCTGCCTATAAACATTTATTTATCATTTAAACAATGTGATGTCCCTAAAAATGTGTGTAATTTTCATGCTAGAGACAAATTACATGGACCTACAAAGCTTGTAAAACCTTGCACCACTCAATGTTCTAAACATTCTTGATGCAAGGGGATGCTAGTCATATACAACTCTCAGGTATCATCTTTTCAAAATATATCTGCCTATAAACATTTATTTATTCTTAAAAAATTTGGGTGTCCCTAAAAATTGTGTAATTTTCATGCTAGGACAAATAACTGGACCTACAAACTTTTTAAAAACTTTGCACCACTCAATGTTTTAAACTTTTATGGACAAAGGGGGTGATAAGTACAAAATTCACAAACCCGGGATCATCTCTTTCAAAAATATCTGCCATAAACATTTTTATTTTATTTATACAATGTATGTCCCTAAAAATGTTTTTAATTTTAATGCTAAAAGACAATAAAACTTTGGGCTACAAAGCTTGGTAAAACCTTGCACCCCTCAATGTTTCTAAACTTCTTGTTGACAAAGGGGTCTAAGTCAAAACAATCTCATATCACTCTTTTAAAATAATTCCATAAACATTTATTTATTCATTAAAAAATGTGATTTCCCCAAAAATGTGAATTTTCATGCTAGAGACAAATAAAAATGGACCTACAAACTTGGGAAAACCTTGCACCCTCAATGTTTCTAAAAAACTTATGACAAGGGTGCTAAGTTATATACAACCTCAGGTATATCTCTTTTAAAATTATCTGCCTATAAAAAATTATTTTTTCATTAAAAAAATTATGTCCCCAAAAAAAGTGTGTAATTTTTTATGCAGAACAAAAAACATGGGCCTCAAACTTGTAAAACCTTTCACCATCAATGTTTCTAAACATTCTTTTGGGCAAGGGGATCTAAGTACATATACAAACCCCCTCAGGTATCACTCTTTTAAAAAAATCTGTTCATTTTTATTAAAAAAAATTTTAAAAAAAATTTTAAAAAAAAAAATGGTTTTTAAAAATTTTTTTTTTTTGTAAGACAAATAACATAACAACTGGTAAAACCTTCAACCCAAACCATTTTTAAAAATTCTTGATCAAAATGTAATCATTTTACAAAAATTCAGGGGATCATCTTTTCAAAAATTTTGCTATAAACATTTAATTTTTCATTAAATAAAGTGATGTCCCTAAAAATTTTGTGTTTAAATTTTTATGCAGAGACAAAATTAAAAATGACCCCACAAAGCTTGGTAAAACCTTGCACCCCAAGTTTCTAAACTTTTGATACAAGGGGTTTCTAAGTACATTACAAATCCAGGGATCACCTTTCCCCCAAAAAATTTTTCCCATAAACATTTTTTATTCATTTTTTAAAAAAAAAAAAATGTGTATTTAGCTAGAGACAAAAAAACCCTGGACCACAAAGCTTGGTAAAAAACCGCAAAACTCAATTTTTTCTAAAAATTCTTTATGCCAAGGGGGTGCTAATAAATTACAACCTTTAGGGTTATCTCTTTTAAAATAATCTGCTATAAAAAATTTTTTTTATTCAAAAAAAATTGATTCCCAAAAATTTGGGGGGCAA
>JARBHB010000179.1:0-19972 GCA_029891345.1 Dryococelus australis
TTTTTTTAAAAAGGCCCCTTTTTTGGGTGGTTTACTTTTGGAAAGGGAAAAAAAAATTTTTGGGGGGGGGCAAAAAAATGGGAAGCCCCCCCCCAAAAGTTTCCCGCGGCAACCCCCTTGGTATTGGTTGGGCCCTCAAGCTCTGCTGATTTTTCCTTTCAACCGTTTCTCCTGTCATTCAAAAGAAAGCAGTTAAAAACAAGTTAAAAACCACTCCCCTAATCCGGAAGCATAAATTTTTAAATTAACCTGTTAAAACCCTTAAAAGTTTTTTACGTAAAACCCAAAAATTTTTCTCTCCCTTTAAATTCCATTCTATTGGCCACGACAAAAAACCTTTTTTCTATTTTTACGAATTTAAGGGTTTAATAACCTTTTTAATATTCTTTTTTTAAGGATAAAAATGATTAGAAATAATTTGAGGTAAGGTAAAATCAAACCCCTTACATATTCTAACCCTTTAGGCATGGTAACTTATTTAAGAAGGCCAACCTTCCTAACGGGGGTTTTGGGCCAGTTACGCCCGGGCCTGGTTTTGCTAAAATTTCCACTGGAATTCTGCAAGTTGTTAATTTTTGAAAATAAAACCCCAAAAAAAATCCCCGAGACGCGGAAAAGGGGGGGAAAATCCCCTGGATTTATTTTTTTTAATGGCACCCTTTAATTCCGGTTTCAAAAATTTTAAAAAAAAAAAAATTTTTGTGGCCCCCATTTTTTATTTTCAAAGAAAAAATTTTGGACTTTTTTTTCCCCAAACCTTTTTTCTAGGCATCTTCTAAATTCCCCCAAAGGGCCAGATTTTTCCATTTTATTTAATACCCAAACTATTTAAAAAATTCTAGTGTCCGTAAAAATTTTTAAATCTGCTATAACAACATTAGGATTTATTTAAAAAATAATCCAGGCCCATCATATTTAAGGGGAGGGAAACGATGACTTTAGAAATGGAACATTTTAAATCCTAATTTTCTGAAAATAATAATTATAAAAATAATAAAAATTTCTACCTATACAATTTTTAATTTTCAAAATTCCTTTTTAATTTTCCTTTTCCCCTTTTAATTTCTTTTTTAAATACAAAAAATGTTTCATAAACATTTAATTTAAAACCCCAAAAATTGGGTATAAGCTTTTAATTTTTAAAGAACCCGCCTAAAATAGGGCACCTTAATAACTTTCAACATTTATATAATATTAAAAAAAAACAATTATCCCCAAACTTAAAGTTTTTGGCCTAATACATGGGAGGGGACTTTTAAGGTTGATTAAACAAAAAAAAAAGGCTGTTCAGGGTAAAATGAGCATTTTTAAAAATTTGCAACTTTTGTAGCTGTTTTTCTTATTTAAAAAATTAAAAAACCAAAGGCCTCACCCTTTTTTAAATGCGGGGAAAGGAAAAGTGAAAAAATTGAAAATATTAAAGGAAATTTAAAAAATCCTCAATTTTTCACTTCGATGCATTTAAAAAAAAAAAAAAAATTTATTTAAGTTAATAACATTTTTATTGATAAAGGATTTATCCCCAGATAAAACTTAGGGAAAAATACTTAAATTTCCTTCAAAATGATGGGGGTTTAAATTCTTCTATTTCAACTTTCGAATCAATTTACTGGAACATAGCATTAAGGGCCCTCTTAAACTACGGAGCTTTAAGGAAAACGTAAAGAACCAACTAGATGTTAACGTCCCAAAAAAAACATTAACGCAATTTTTTTTGTCGTTTTAATCAAAAATTTTTTTTTTTTTTTTAAAGGATTTAATTTACAACTTAAAAATTAATACCTTTAATTCCTTTTAATTAAGAAAAATACCAAAGTACAACCAGTGAAATTTTTGGGATTTAAATTTCCCGGTTTTCCGGGATCCCTAAAAAAGTTTATAAATTCCAAAACACACTGGAAAATTATAAAATTTAAAAAATTTTACATTCCAACATTGGGTTTCCCTTTTTTGCCCTAAAGTTAAAGGAAAAATTTGGGGAAGAAGTAAAAATTCCTTTTACTAGAGGGGGTTTTTAACACATTTAAAAAGGGGGGGTTTTTGAATAAACCGAAACAAAAACCCCGTTTATGTATTTGAAGGTTTGTTAAAAAGGCAAGAAACGGCCGGGCCCCAATTTCGCTGCCAGTTGCATTTAACGAAAACCGTTTTGGGAAATTGGGTTTGTAATTACTGTCTTATAATTGTTCCCAACAAATCTAAATACCAAAACACACGTGAAAAGTTTAAATTAAATTTTTTTATAAATAATTCAAAATAAAATTTAAAAAAAATTTTAAAAACTTTTTAAAAATATAAAAAATCCGAAAAAGAAAAATGTTTTTGATTGAATTTTTAATAAAAAGAAAAACATTATAAACATTCAATTAAAATAAATACTTAAATAAACTGCAAATTTGCATTTAAAAGAAAGCAAAATTTTTGAATTACAAAATTTATTAAAATCAACCAAAATAACTAATTAACCAATTATTTTTTTTTTGTTAACAAACCAAATAAATTTTCCAGAAATGGTAAATTAAAATTTATAATAAAATTTTATTAGATTTCATTAAGGGGTGCGGAACCAAAAAAGATTTTTTGTAAAAAAATTAATAAAAAAAAATTGTGAACTTGATTTTAAAAATAAAATTTGCGGATTTGAAATCTAAAAATCTTAAATATAACTTTTTATTAAAATTTTTTTTTCAAGTTAAATTAAAAACAGCTATAAAATTTAAACAAAGTTTTGTTAAACTTGGTATGGAATTCATAATCTCTGACCAAACCCCCCATAATGTTTTCCCTCTAACAATGGGTCAAAAAATAATTTTTAAATTTGGATAAAAATTTGGGCAAACAGGACAATAAGAATTTTCTAAATGTGAAACGGTGGTTTTTCACCTGTGCCTATTCTAATTCTTTGCAACATTGATCAAATAAATAAGGGGACCAACTTCTGGGATGCCACATGACCCCCAAAAAAAAATTGGAAAAACAATGGGTTTTAAAACATGAAAGGATTGTTTTTTAAATTTTTTTAAACGAACCATATATATAAATATACCTAACAATTGCTTTAAAATGCAAATTTCAAGGAACTTATCCTTGTTCAAATCTTTTCCAAAACAAAAACCCTTACCGGGGGGTTAAAAAATTCTAAACCAAAATTGGTTGTTCACCAGAAATTATTCATTTAGTCTATTTGGGGTTTTTCTGGCCAGTAGGGCCCCGTTACCCAAGTCAATTGTTTTAAGTTTTTATAAAATTTCTTCCCCCAAAATAAATCCCAAAAATCACTTCGCTTTTTTATCCGTATGTTTTGGCAAGCCCCCCACCATCGTGGTTTTTGGGGAACCCCTTTTTCCCCCCCCTTTTAAAATTTTTAATATTTTGCCCTTTCCTTTTCCCAAAAAACTTTTAAAAAAAAAAACATAATTTTTTTTATTACCTTAAATTTAAAAATAATAAATTACCCAAAATTGTTGGTTTTCCTCGTACGGTCGCTTTAAAATAAATTGGGGGTTTAATTAAAAATTTTTATAAAAAGGGTTCCTAATTAAAGCAATGCCTAACTTAACCGGGTTTTTTATCCTGGTCTCCCTCGTCAAGCTTTTGACATACTTGTTTTTAAAACCAGGAACCGTTTTTGGTCCAAAGCCTTAAAAAAAAATAAAAGCACATTCAAACACTGAAAAAATTTTATGTCTAATTTAAAAACAGAAATTTAATTTAAAATTTAAATTTGATTTATTAAATAATTATTATTAAAAATAATGTCCGTGTTAAAATTTTTTTAACAAAACACCTCCGTATCGTGGCGGGTTGGGGGATTTTATGGGATTGGGGGGGCACCCGGGGGAACCCCCTTTATTCTTTGGGGTTTCTTCCTGCGTCGCATAGGGCACCCTGTTACCCCTAAGTCATTTACTGAAAGCTGTGCGCCTCCGGGTCCCCACCCGGATAAGTCTTCAAAAACCTAATTGCATTTGGGGGCGGTCTTTTGCAACCCCGACACTTCTAGGGATATTCTTCCCCTTTTCTTTTTATATTTTTAATTGCTTAAAATTTTTAAATAAAAGGGGTTTAAGAATGGGGAAGGTATTTAAAAACCATTTAGCAATTCAAATTAGTACTTAATAACAATTTTTTAATGTTAAATTACGTACAGGGAGAGATTGGGGTTTTAAAGCGAGGGTTTAAGGCATTTAAGTTATGTCTGGGCCCGGGTAAAGGGGGACAAACCCTGGAAACCCCCAAATTGCCCAAATTTTTCCCCAACCTTACCGTGGAACGTTTTTCCCCTTTTCGGGAAATAGGCTAACCTCAACCCCTCCATAGGAAAAATTTTAATAAAACATTTTTTAAACATGGTAAAAAATTTGATGGGATCTTACAAAAAGGTAAAATTTAACATTTACAAAACAAAGTTTTGGGGTTTTTTTTAGGAAAATAGAGTTAAAGGTTACAAAAAAAACTTGCAACCCAAATAGCCAACAAAAATTGTCAAATTTAAAATTTTGTTTTTGGGGTAAACTTCTATTAATAAATTTCTTTAAAAATTTTTAAAGCATTGAGATAATTAAAAAAACAAAAAAAAATTTTTGCTACCAAGGGAAAAACAAGGAGGGTAGGGTCACGGCCAATTATCCCACTATTTTTTAGTAAAAAGCCAAAATTTATTGTTAAACCAAACCTTTTTAAAAGTTTATTTAAATTTTTTAAATTTTTGGGTAATTTAAGTTTAATAAATTTATTCAATAATTACTTTCATTTTTATTAAATTCTTATCTTCAGTTAATTAACCTCTAACTTACCTGGTCTTAATATCTTTTTTCCTTTCCCGGTTTATACTAAGAACCCTTTTTATAGGCTTCGAGGATTTAATTTTTTTCTGGGTTGCTCTGTTACCTCACACACCTTTATGGGAATCCCAAAACCCCAACGTAATTTTAGGGAGTTTAAATTTTTGCCCACAAAAAAAGAAATTTTCGATCGGTACAAAATTTTAAAACTGTACATTTATTAATTCAATCCTGGGATTATGGCTATTTTGGAACAAAAAAACAACAAAAACTTTTACGGAAACAACTTTATAATAAGCGGTAAAATTAAAAACAGCCTTAACAAAGGAAAAGCCTTTCCTTATCCACCCCTGCCCCGGAAAATCCACCACCGGCCCTTTCAAGAACGTCCTTGCAAATTTCCGAATAAAATAACCCAAGGGATTTAGGGGTCGCGTCCAAAAAATTGTTTTCCCAAATCGCGCAATAAAAAGATTTTAAAAAAACCCCCCCTCTCATTTTTCCCCTAAACATTGGCCAATTTAACTTAATTTTAAGCCCAAAGGGAGGATGTAAATTTAACCCCCAAGGGAACCCTTTTTTTTATTGAAATTTACAAAATTTTTCATTTCCTTTTTTAAGGGGGAAGGCCCTTTTTTTTATGGGGTTTTTAACTTTTAAAAACTTTGCTCCTCTAAGGCTTACACGCCCATTTAGTTACTGGGTATGGGTTAAGTAAAAAATCAACAACAGACCCAATTTTATACCCCCACCAAAAGGGGAAATTTTGGGGGGGGTAAGAAAATTTAAAAAACTTGAATATTATTAATTTCAAATCCCCTGGGGAAATTTTTATTCCCCATAAAAAAAATTTTAAATCAAAGAAATTTTGGAAAGGGGAAATAATTTTTAAACAATGGGCAAAAGGGGTTAACAAGAACAGCAATTAAAATTGCAAAAATTTCCCAGTCCGCCGTGGGTCAGGAAAAAATTTACCACCGCTAAAGCGAATACGCAAACGGGCCAAGCGAATCCCATTGGGGCCAAAAGGGGCCCTCGGGGCCCACGCCCTGTTAAGGTTTTCCCCCGGAGGAGCCTAGGGGTGGCCCCCAAAAAAACCCCCCCTCATCCTTCCTATAATAAATTTTGGAATTTTAAAATTTTAAATTTTAAAAAAAAAAAAAAAAAAAAAAAAAAAAAAAAAAAAAAAAAAAAAAAAAAAAAAAAAAAAAAAAAAAAAAAAAAAAAAAAAAAAAAAAAAAAAAAAAAAAAAAAAAAAAAAAAAAAAAAAAAAAAAAAAAAAAAAAAAAAAAAAAAAAAAAAAAAAAAAAAAAAAAAAAAAAAAAAAAAAAAAAAAAAAAAAAAAAAAAAAAAAAAAAAAAAAAATTTTTTTTTTTTTTTTTTAGTTTTTCAAAGTGAAAATGAATAAATTTGTAAATATTTATTTTTCCTAATATATTTAAGTCTACTCTAAATTTGGGATCCCCCTTTTAAAAAGGGGGAAAACCCGGGGTTTTTTGGTTGTTTAAATATTTTCCCCCAAATTGGGGGGGGTTTTTTTGGGGCTGCAAACTCCCTTTTTAAAGCAAAAAGGCGTCATTTGGAAAAAAAAGGAAAAAGGTCCCCTCTATTTTCCCTTTTTTTTCGAAAAAAAGAAGAAAAAATTTCAGGGGCCCTTTTGGCCTCTTTTTTTTTTTTAAAAAAAAAAAACTTTTGGTAATTTTTTTAAAAAAAAATTTTTATTAAAATTTTTTTAAAAAATGGGGGGTTGGAAAATGGCAATTTAGTAAATTTAAAAATTTTGGTTTTAAAAATTTTTCCCCGGGGAAAACCTTTTTTAAATTTAAAAGGGAAAAGGGATTTTTTTCAAAAAGTTTTTTTATAAACCCTTTTTTTTTGGATTTACCATCCCGCCAAAATCCAAAATTTCCCCAAACCTTGGCTTAAATTTTTAAATTTCAATAAAAAGAACCGAAATCGCTTGGGAAAAAAAAATTTGGGAAATCATTTTTTTAACGGGAAAGGTGACGATTAAAATTTTTTGGGTGGGGCGAAATGTTTCCAAAACAACTGAAAATAATTTTGGAAATGCGTGATTCTTTTTTTTTTTTTTTTTTATTTTTTTTTTTTTTTTTTTAAAAAAATAAAAAATTTTTAAAATTTAAACCTAAAAAATAATTTTTACTTTCCCCCCCAAAAACAATAACATTTTTACTAAAAAAGGGGGGAACAAGGCGTAAATAAAAAAAATTTAAAAAATTATTTTTTTAAACTTTAATAGAAATCCAATGGATTAAGCTTCTTGTTGGGGCTGGATAAACCGGCCGCCTTAAAAAAAAAAGTATTTAAAAAAAAAGTTTTTGGCCTTTGAACTAAATTTTTTAAAAAGGGGGAAGAATGGTCAATGGGGCCTAAAAAAATTTTTTAAAAAATTTATTATGTTCCCACCAAGGTGGACCGATCCCCCCCCCAAAATTGGGGTGTTCGACGAAAAAAGAAATCGTATTCATTCCCGTTTTTTTTCCTTTTTGGGGCCCCGGTTTTCCCCTGGGGCCCCCGCGGACTTTTTTTTCGAAAACGGGGGGGGGGGATGGGGGGGCCGCGGCTGGCAGTGGGCGCCGCGTCCCCTCGGCCTAAGCCGTGAGAAGCGGGGGACTTAATGAGGCGACAATCCGGATTTAACTTGACGGCGCAGTGGGAAAGGCCTGGACGGCGGGCGGTCTTCGTGCGACTGCCGAAAGGAGTCAGGTAAAGGGGACCCAAAAACCCGGGGCACCCCCCCTTTTGGGCCCCCGGGGGAGGGGGTAGTTTCCCCGCGGCCGGGGCCCGGGCCTTTCCCCCAAAACTGGGGCTTTTTTAAAAAAAATTTTTTAAAAAAAAAAAGTTTAAAAATTTAACCCCTTTTTAAAAAATTCCTAAAAAAAAAATTTTCCCCCCCCCCCCCCCCCCGCCCCCCCCCCCCCCCCCCCCCCCCCCCCCCCCCCCCCCCCCTTTTTAAAGCCTTTTGTTAAACCCCAAAAACCCCCTTTTATTTTAAAAAAAAATTTTTATTTTAAAAAATTTTTGGGTTTTTTTAAACCCTTTTTAAATTTTTTTTTCCTTCCCCCCTTTTTTTGGGGGTTTTGTTTTTTTTTTTTTCCTTTTTCCCCTGGGGAAAAAAAAGGGGGGGCCCCCGGGGCCCCCGGGTTTCCCTTTTTTTTTTTGGGGGGCCCCCGGGGCCCATTTTTTCGGGCTTTAAAAGGGGGCCCCGGGGGGGGCCCCCGGGGGTTTTAAATTTTTAAAAAAAACATGGGGGGGAAACCCCCGGGGGTTTGGGGGCCCCCAAAATTTGGGCCCCGGGGGGGGGCCCGGGGGGCCCCTTTGGGGGGGGGGGTTTTCCATGGGGATTTCCCCGGGGGGAAAGGGGGGGATGCGGCCGGTTTGGCCTGGGGGTTGGCCCGGGGGGGCGGGCCGGGCCTGGGGGGCCCCGGGGGGGGGCCCCCCTGGGGGGCAAAAAATGGGAAAACCCCCCCCGGGGGGGGGGGGGGGGAAAAAGGGGGGGGTGGGGGGGGGGGGGCCCCCTTGCGCCTTGTGGCCCCGGGGGGGGAGTAATTAATTTGGTGGGGTCCCGGGGCGTGTAACAACTTTTCGAAAACGTTTTAAAATGCGGTTTTAAGGTGGGGAAAACGCAAGGCGAGTCGGAAAAATTGGGGGCCCTCGGGCCTTAGATTCAGGCGCGCGGGGGAACTTGGTTGGTTGGCGTTTTGCGTAGGGCAAACTAACCTCGAGAAAATGGTTTAACTGGTAACCCCAAGAATTTTCGGTTTAAGGGGTTGCCCGTGCCTTGGTGCCGGAATTGTTGCCGGGTTTTGGGGGGAAAAAATTTTAGCCCCCCCCGGGGGTCCCGGTTGTTAACCCTTCCCGAGCGATTCCCGGCTTCAAGGCTTTTAAGGGATGGCCAAATGGGTTCAGTGAAGGAGAGATAGAATTTTCTTTTAAAGGGAACAATTAAGGTCCCCTAATCCGGGGGCAAAAGGCCAAAAGGGAAAAAATTGGGAAAAAAGAAAATTTTTTTTAAATTACAGAATAGGTTTTAAGTGTTATTTTGGGGTTTTAGGGGATCCATTTTATTTTTGGAAATTTAGGAAGTTTTAAAGGAATATCCCGAAGTTTTGTCGCCTCTTGAACTGTTCCCAGATACCAATTGGGTTTTCCAAAGGGTGAAACTAAAGTCCTAAATCGTTGTTTTTTCTAAAAGCCAATAGGAGTAGAATACTTTGGGGGGGGGGGTTGGTTTTAAAACCCGCGCGCGGGTTAACCCGGGAATTCGTTGGTTCGTTTTGGGAAGGGAAAAATTTTTATTCTTTGGCATCGAAAATGGAAAAATTTTCCCAGGTAGCAATCAAATTCTTCCCTTTAAAAAGGGGATGATTTCCCAAAAGATGGGGGAGGCCAACAAATTTCCCCTTCTCGATAATAAATTTATTTAAAATGCATTCTATTGTGGACGGGGAAAACCCTTTTAAACCCCCCGAAATTTTACCTTATTTACAGAATTATTCACAAATTATAACGGTTGACGACTTAATATTGATGGAATAAAAAATGTTAAACCCAAAAAATACAAATTTATTTCCCAAAAAAAGATAAGAAGATAAGAGACTAAAAATTAACACATTAAAAAAATTAAAAATTTTGGATTTAATTTTAAAAACCGGCCCGGAATTTTAATTTGAGGGTCATATTTTTTCAGTTAAAACACAATTTTCCCGTGTCCCATTTTAGGGCCTCCTTGGTTTAAAATTGTGGGAAAAATTTCGCTTGCCCCCTTTTTAAAACCCCACGTGATGGGGTAAAGGTGGAAAGCAAGGAGGGGAAAAGGAACCCCGAAAAAACCCCCCGGCTATCCCATGGGTTTATCCCAAAATAAATTTTTTGTATGGGGCAATATCTAAATTTTCCTGGCCCCGTGTAATTTTCTACTAATTTAATACTTTTAATTTTCCCAAATTAAATATTTTTTCAGAGTGAATATCTTTTTTAATAAATTTTTTATTAAAAATTTTTAATTAAAATAAAAAAATTTTGTATAAAGCGTAGTAGTCATTAATTAATTCAAAAATACTTTTTTGCTGGTATTCCCCAAATAATCCCCTTCACTGAAATGGGAACGTTAAATACTAGGAAATGGTTTAACAGGTGGGTGGTTTCCGGACTTCAATTTTTGATTATGAATTCCCCCAAAGCGCGTAATTTCATACACCTTTAAATTTAAATTCTTAGAGTCGAAAACATACTATTACTTAGTTTCTAAAAATTTGTTTAAAATTGGGTTGTTTTTAAAACCCGGGAAAAAAAACACGCCTTTGGCCTTTCCACCGCCGCCGTCGATGAACCAATCTCGGGCCTTGAGGCAAAATTTCAAGGGGGGGCCCCATTTTTAATTCACCTTCAAAGGGAAAATTGGAACCATTCTAATTCAACCGGATTTCAAAATTTTAAGACTCCGTGGAGGAATTTTACATAACACCAAAATTTACTAAAATTAATTTTATAAATGGTGTTACAATTTCAACATTACTAACGGAAACGTTAATATAAAAATTATAAAATCCTTTTCAAAAATTTTATTCGAATAAAAAAAAAAATTTCCATTTTACAATTTTTTAACTTGTTAATTGATTTTTTTTTTAAATTTTTGCGATTTTTAAACACCCCCTTATTCAAGGGTGAATTTAAATTTATCCGAAAAATATGGTCACTGATTAACGATTTGACCCAATTTCAAGATTTTAGTAAACCCTAAAATGTGTTCCTTCCCTTTTTGACTGAAATGCGATTAAATTCCCCCCCAAAACAATAAACTATAAGGAATAATGACAAAGGGAATTGCCAAGGAATTTACAACAGGAAAGCTTTGGTAAATTAAAACGGAAAAGAAAATTAAAGTAATTATAGGTTTCCTTTTGTACGCGGTCTAAACTATTTTGTTTTTTCCCTTTTCCCCCAGAATAAAGTACTCAATTTTTTAGGGATCTTCCAATAAAAAACCCTTTAAAACCCCAAATTTCGAAATTCGATAAGAGGGAAACCCGATCCCCGTTAATGCTCCGGGGCCCTTTTTCTACTCGAAAATATTGATTAAATAAATAAATGTACCATCCCAAAATTTATGGAAAAACGTTTAAAAAATACATAATATTGAAATTTTTTTTATCAAAATAAAGAAAAACAAACCTTCTTATTTAAACTTATTTTATTTCCTTAAAAATTTTTGTTTCGTTTGAAATTTTTGCCATCGTTTTAAAAACTTTTTAATGAGTAGTTGAACTTGTATTCCAAACCAAAGTATTAACCCCGGTTGAATTTTCCGGAAATTAAAATTTTAAGTAAATCCTAAAAGTTCCCCCATTTACATTAGCGAAATTTGCCCTATGTGTTGTTCATGGAATCAATGGGTACCTTTGGTTCGTTACGGGGGAAGGAAATATTCAATTAAGAAACCGTATCAAGTTCATAGGAGTACAAAAATTAGAATTTTACCCGTGTTGGCCCTTGCCTTTAATAGCAATGGTCGAATATTAAAATTTTAAACCAAAATATCCCATAAAATTTTGGGCCACTCCGATCTACCGGATTTTTGGGAAGGGGGCCCGTATTGGGTAAAACATGGTTTAACTAAAAGTTAAAAAAAATATTTTAACAAAACCATTTTTTAATCACTAAAATAAAAAAAATTACCAAATTTAAATTTTAAATTTTGCAAGCCGTAAATTTAAAATATCCAAATTATAAATTAAAATTAAAAACTTTGGGCAATTTAAAAACCTTTTTAAGGAATTGTTACATTTAAATTGTTATATGCGCCTTGGAAAATTTAATAAAATAAATTTTATAAAATTTATTTGTCAGTAAATTTTTTTCAAAATTTAAAATTTTAAAATTAAAATTTAATTTTAATTAAAATTAAAAAATTTTTGGTTTAAATAAGGGATTTAAAAATTTTTTTTTTTAATTTTTTGAATTTAAAATATTGTTTAAAATTTATTTTCATCTTTTTAAATTATTTTTCTGTTGTTTTTTTAACAATTTTTATAAAACTTTAAACCTTAAAAATTTACCAAAACTCATTTTTAAGCAAAATGGTAAAATTAAAATTTTAAAATTCTTATTAAAACCTGAGTTTTTGAAATTCAATTTAAATTAAAAATTTGTTTTTATTTAAAGAAAAACTTTAAAAGTCCAGTGTGGGCAGGTTCCAAACAAAAATTGGACCAGGGTTTCCAAATCGAAAAATTTTTTTTAACTTTTTTCAAACAATTTTTGGCATTAAAAACCAAGTATTGAAAAAAGCTTTAAAGTTTATTTTAAACCCTTTTTTTTAAAGTCCCCTAACCATAAACAAATCCAAAAATTTTTTAGAATTTCACACCGGGGAAAAAAGGGTTTTTTAACCCATAAAAAAAAAAAATTAGTACTCCCATTTGTTACTTGTATTTAAATTCGGTCAACATTTTAGAAATTTTTAAAAAAATGAGAATTTTTTGGACCCCTTAATGCATTGTCGTAAATTCTCCCCCGCAAATTCACGGATACCTTTTTGTTTGGGGACGGATTGGGACCCGGGGATGCCTAAACTGCTGTTCCAAAAAATAACTTTTAGAAAGGAAAGTTTTTCTACCGGTAATTTTAACCACATTTGGGAAGTAAAGTGGAACGAAAAGAAAAATTCCATAACTTTAAAAAACATTAGGTTTGGGTTTAAAGTATTTTTATTTTGCGTTTTAAAGGGGTATTGATTCCAATTTGTTTTTTTTTTTTAATATTTCTTGCTTAATAAACGACCGATAAATGATTAAAGGAAAACTAAAAAACTCCTAACCCTTTTGGGCCCCAAAAAAACCCGCCGAAGTTTGGGCAAATTCCGAGGTTCGAAATACAAAATTTTATTAAAAAAAAGGGGTTTCCCTTAATTTTAATTGGGGCCCGTCAATTTTACTTTTACCTATTTTTGAAAAATATAATAAACGTTGGGGCCATTGGAGTTAAAATTTGTTTTATAATTTTTTCCAAAATGATATGTCTTGGGGCTAAAATTCGGGGTTTTTCATGATTTTTTAAAAAAAATTACAAGGTGTTTACCAAATAGGGGGCCCTTAATTCTAAAGTTTCATTAATAATCCTTTTAAAAAATTGCCCTTTTAAATTTTTAGGGGGCCGGCATATTCAGATTGTTGGGGCCCCTTTACCATCCTAAAACATTTGACGTAAAAAACTATTATTCCCTAATGTATTTCGGGCGCCCGGTGGGGGCCGAAGTTGGGCAAAAAAAAACATTTAATTCCAATAAAACATAGGAGATAAGATAAAAGTATTTTTTTTTTCGGTAACCATGGGTTCCGATTTTTAAAATTATTTTAAAATTCGTAATTTCCCACCTAAGCTTAATAAACGTAACCTTAAATTTTTTTTTACTTTGGGTAAAAATGGGAAATAAAAATATTTACCGTGGTAAGCCTTAAAGGCCCCCGGGGGTGAAAAACCCGGGGAAAGATTGCTGTATGGGGTCAAAACTAAAAGCAAGTTCCTAAAATTTTTTGCCCCGCATTAATTTTTTAATTCCCTTTTTTTTGGGGGCCAAATTTTATAACCTCGCGTCCCTTTGGGTTAAAAATTTTTTCGTAAAAGTACTAATTTGATGGTTCTGGGGGAAAATTCGTGTCTGGAGTTCAAAGAAATAAGTTCGGAAAAAAATTATTTTTTAAAACTTTTAGGGGAAAGATAATTATCCCTTTATAAACTCAGCATTTTCCGAGTTTTTATTGGGGATGGGGTTTTAAAGTAATTAAAACATTAATTAATTAATAAAAAACTTTCGTTCATCTATATAGCTTTTAAGATATTTTTAAAACCCCCCCAAAGTATCCCCCAAAAAATTTTTATTTCAGTTAAAATAAATTGTGTGAAATGTAAAAGGTTTTTATCCCAAATTTCAATTTAAAATAAAAAGGGGAAAGTTTAAATTAGAAGGAAAAATTTAGAAGGGTTAAAATATTCCCAACCTATAGTTACCTGCAGGTAAATTTTTCTTTTTTTTTACCCGGTGTTTCTTGTTTAAATTTTTTTTCTATAATGTTTTCCCCCATCTTTTTTAGTTTTCCCCTCTTATTTTGAGAAAATTTGGTGTTATACCTTTTTTTAAAAAACCAAGGGAAAATTTTTAAAAATAGAATATTAATTTGGAAACTTTTTTAAGGAAATTTTGGGATTTTTAGAAAAGCAAGAAAAAATTTTTTATATTTTTTTGGGAAAAAAGGGGTTTTTTTTCCCAAAAAAAAGGGGAAAAAACGGGGTAAACTTTTTTCCGGGGGGCCCCAAAAATGCCCTTTTTTTTTCCCCCCCAAAAAAAATTTTTCCCCCCCTTTTTTTAAATTTTTAGCTTTTGGAAAAATTAAAAAAAAAAATTCTTTGGGGTTTAAAAAAAAAAACCCCGGGCCAAAAAAAGGCCCAAACATTTGGGAAATCAAAAGGTTTGTAATTATTTTTTTAAAAAAAATTTAAAAAAAATGAAAAAGGGGGGCCCCCAAAAGGCCGCGGGGCCCCCCCAAAAAAACCCCCCTTTCCCCAAAAAGGGGAAATTTTCCCCCGGGGTTAATTTTAAAAATTTGGAAGGGGAAAATTCAAAATTGTTTTTCAAAGTTTCCCAAAAAAAAAAAATTAAAAAAAAATTTTGGGTTAAATTTTTTCCCCCCTGTTTTCCCCAAAAAGGGAAAAAAAAAAAACCCCTAAATGGGTGGGAAAAAAAGTGGGGGGAATTTAAAAAAGGGTAAAAAAAAAGGATTTTTTTTCCCAAAGGGGTTTTAAAAAAAAAAAACAGTTTCCGTTTAAATTTGGGGCTTTAAAGGCTTTTTATTTTAATTTTGCATTTTGGGGCGAAATTTGGGTTTCAATAAAACTTTTAAAAAAAACCAAGTTTTAGGGAATTTTTGAAATCCCCATTTTTTTCGGCCCAAAAAATTAAAATTTTTGGGGTTTCCCTTTTTTTTAAAATAAAATGGGGAAAAAAATTTTTGGCCATTTCCCCGATTAAAAGGGGTTTTTTTTTGGAGTAAAAAAAAGAAATTTTTAAAATATTTTTTTAAAATAAAATTTTTTTTTTCCATTCCCCATTTAGAAAGGTGTTTTTATAACCCAATTTAAAAAAATTTTTTCCAAAAACCCCCCCCTTTTTTCCCAAATGGGAATTTAAAAATTTTCCCTAAAAAAAAATAAAAATTTTTAGGGGAAAAAAAAAAAAATTTTTGGGCCCCAAACCCCAAAAATTTAACATTTCTTTTTTCCTTTTTTTGGGGAAATTTTTTTTCCTGCCCAAAAAACTAAACCCGGTTAAAAAATTTTTTTCCCGGGGAAAGGTAAAATAGGTACCCCCCCCTTTTTTTAAAACCTTAAAAATTTTTTTCTTTTAAAAAAAATTTTTTTTTTATTTTGTTTTTTTTTTTTAAACTTTTTTTGGGAAAAAAATTTTTTTCCGAAAAATTTTTAAAAAAAAAATTTTTAAAAAAATTTTTTTTAAAAACCCTTTAAAAATCCTTGGGGGGGGGCCCCCATAATTAACCCTGTTTAAACCCCCCCGTTCAAATTAAACGGGGCCCCCGGGGGGTTTCCGGCCCTTGGGCCGGGGTAATTTTCCCCTTTCCCTGGGACCCCAAAAAAAAACCCCCCCAAATTCCCGGGTTCCGGGGTTTTTTTTTCCGGGGGGTTTTTTTAATTTTTCCCCCAAGGGGAAATTTCAAAACCCATTTTTCCCAAATTTTGGGGGGGAAAAAAGGGGGCCCCTTTAAAATTTTTTTTTTTTTTAAAAAAGGGGGAAAGAAAAAATTTTTAATTTTTAAGGTTTTCTTGTTAAAAAGAAACCGGGGCTCCGGGGGGGTTTGGGTCCCCCCCTTTTTGGTTTCCCCCTTTAAAAATGTTCCCCCAATTTTTAAAAGGCAAATTCTTTTCAAAAAAAAATTTTAATTTCCAAACTTTTTAAAAAATTTTCAAAAAACAAAAAAAATTGCAAAAAAGGGGGAAATTTTTTAAAGGGGCCGGAAAAACTTTCCCGGGGGCCCCAAAAAATTCGGGGTTTGGGGGCCCCTTTTTTTAAAAAAAAAATTTTTTCACAAAATTTTGAAAAACCTAATCTATTTTTTGGGAAAATTTAATTTGGCCATGAAAAAAGTTTTTTTTTTTTAAAAGGGTTTTCCTTAAATAAATTAGGTTAAAACCTTTTTTAAAAAATTTTTTTTTTCCTTTTTTAAAAGGGTCAATTTTTTTAAATTTTTTGGGGTTGTTTTATAAAAAAATAAAGGATATTTCCCCCCAAAAATTTTAAATTTGGGGAAACCAAACTTTTAAATAAATTTAAAAAAAATTTATTTCCCCCCAGGTTGGGTTCCACCCTCTTTGGGGGGGTTAAAAAGGGACCCGCCCCCCCATTTAATTTTTTTTAAAAAGAAATTTTTATTTCAAAAAAGGGGGCCCCCCCTTTGGGGGTTTTTTAAAAAAAAGGGAAAAAAAAAGGGGGTTTTAAAAAAAAAAAGAAAAAAAATTTTTTTTTTAAAAATTTTTTTAAAAATTTTTTTTTTTGGAAAATTTAAAGGGCCCCCCGGCCCCACCCCTTTTGGGGGGGAAAGTTTTCCTTTTGGCCCTCTTTTTAGTGTTTTGGTTTTTAATTTTTTTAAATTTAATATTTTTTAAAATTTTTTTTTTGGGGTTTTAGGGGGACCATCAATTTTTAAAAAAAGGGGGGGATTTTTGGGGGGAAAAAAGGGTTTTTAATTCCCTTTAAAAACCCAAATTTTTAAAAAATTTAAAAAAATTTTAAAAGTTTTTTTATTATTTTAAAAAGGGGAAAAGAAATTTTTTTATTTTTTAAAATTTCCTAAATTTTGGAAAAAAAAATGGACCCCCAAAAAGAAAAATTTTAAACAAAGGAAAAAATTTAAAATTTTAATTTTTTTTGGAAAAGCTTTTATTTTTTAAAATTTTTGGGGGAAAAGTTTAAAAAAAAATTTTTTTTTTAGGGGGGTGGTAAAAACCAAAAATTTGGGGCCCAAAATTTTTTGGAAAAAATAAAATTTTTTTTTATAAAAAAATTTTAAAACAAAATTTTTCCCCCTTTTTTAAAGAAAAAAGGAAACCTTTTATTAATAGGGACGACCTAAACTCCAAAATTTTTTAGATTTTTTAGGGGGTTTTGGGAAAATTTTTTCCACCCTTTACAAAAGGGCCCAAAAAAAAAGAAATTTCCGGGGGGCGGAAAAAATGATTTCCCCCCCCCGGGTTTCCCCCCGTTTTTTTTCCCCAAACCCCTTTTGGCCTGATGGTTTTCCCTTTAATAATATTAAAAAAAAATTTCACCCTTTAAAATTCAAACTAAAAAACCAAATTTTTTTAAATGGGTTTTTTTGGGTTTAAAAAAAAAATTAAAATTTTGGAAATTTAAAGAAAAAAAATTGGGGGGAATTTTAAAAGTTTAAAAAATTTTTTTTGGAAAATTAAAAATTTAAATTTTAAAAATTTTTAAAAAACCCCCCCATAAAAAAAAAATTTAATTTAATTTTTTTTTAAACCAAAAAAAATTAAAAAAAAAAAACGGGGGTTTAAAAAAAAGCCCTTTTTTGGGCCCAAATTTTTAAAAAAAGGGGAAAATTTTTTCCCTTTTTTTTAAAAAAATTTTTTTTTTTTCCCTGAAATTTTTAAAGTGGGGCCCAAAAAAAAAGTTTTCCCCGAAAAATTTTTCCCCTTTCCCCCCCAAAAATTTTTTAAAACCCGGAAAATGGGAAAAATTTTTAAAAAAAACATTTTTTTTAAAAAAACCCAAAAAAAAAACCCCCAACAATTTTTGCCCTTTTACCTTTGGTTTTTCTCAAAAATTTTTTTGTAAATTTGGGCGGGGGTGAAAATTTAAAAAAGGGGGGGAAGGGGAAGGGGGAAAAAGGGGCCCGGAAAAGTCATTTAAGCATTTAAACCCTTTCCCTTAAAACCCCTTTTTTCGGGCCCCCTTTTTTTCCCCCCAAACCCCTCCCGGGGGACCCCCCCCCCTAATTCCCCCCCCCCCCCAGGGGGAGTTAAAAGGGGGGTGCATTGTTTTCCCCCCCCCGGGCCCCAATTTTTCGGGTTTTTTTATTTTAATAATTTTCCCCTTTCCATTTTTAAATTTTTTGGATTAAAAAATTTTTTAAAGTTTAAAAAATTTTTTTAAAAAAAAAAGCCAAAATTTTCCCCCAATTTAAAAAGGAAAGGTTTCCCCCAAAAGTAAAAATAAAAAAAAAATTTTTTCCTCGGCAAAATTTTTAATTGGTTTTTTTTTTTTTCAACAGGGGCCCCCCAAAAATGGAAAAATTTTTTAATTTTTTTTTGGGGGCCCCCGCTTTAGGAAACCCCTATTTCCCACCCTTTGGGGTTTTTTTTTTCCAGGAAAGCCGGCAAAAAGGGCAAGGGGCTTAATTTAAAAAATTTTTCCTTCAGGCCAAAAACCCGTTTTTTTCTCCCGGGTTTAAATTTGTTTTTTCCCCCCCCTCGGGAATTTTTTTTTTTCCCGAAATTTTTTCCAAAAATTGGGGCTGGAAAATTTTTAAAAAAAAAACTTTTAAAAAAATCCCCCCCCCCCCCCCAAAAAAAAAAGGGGAAAGAAAAAGCAAGCGGGAACCCTTTCCCAAAAGGGGGTTTAAAAAAAAAAATTTAAAAAAAGAAAAAACAAAATTTTATTTTAAATTTTTTAAGTTTGGGGAAAAAAAATTTTTTTCATTTTTAAGAAATTTTAAAATTTTTTTTTAAAAAAAGGCAAAATTAAAAAATTTTTTTTAAAAAAAAAAACCTTTAAAAACCCCAAAGTTTTTAAAAGTTTTTAAAGGGGGGTTTTCTTTTAATTTCCGAAAAAAAATTTTGGGGCCCCTTTTTTTTTTAAAAATTTTTTTTTTCCTTTTTTTTTAGAAAACTAAAAAAAAAAAAAATTTTATTTTTTTAACCAGGGGGAAAATTTTTAAAAAAACAAAAGGTTTAAAAGAATTTTCAATAAAAACCCCAAAATTCAGGGGTTGAGGAATTTCGGGTTCCAAGGAAAAAAAAAGGGGGGGGGTCCCAAAAACCCCCTTCCGGGTTCGGAAAGGGGGGGGCCAAGGGGGAATTTTCCGGTTTTGGCCCCCTTTTTAAAACAAAAACCCGGGGGGGAGTAAAACTCGCGTTGGGGGGGCTAAACCCCAAAAACTTTTCTATGGCATTTCCCCTTTTTATTTTTTTGGGTTTTTTTTTTAAAAAAAATTTTCGGGAAAATTTTAAAAAAAATAAATTTGGGCCTTTTTTTAAAAAATTTTTGGGAATAATAAAAAAATTTGGGGAAAAAATTTTAATTATGAAAAAGCCCATGTTTCCCCAAGGGAAAATAAAAAATTTTTTGGCATTTCCGGGCCAAAGGTTTAAAACATTTTCCAAAATCGTTTTTTAAAAAGGAAACAAAAATAAAAATTTTAATCGCATAATTTTTTAAATTATTTCCCCGGGGAATTTTTTTTAAAAAAAATTGGAATTTTTAAAAAACTTTTAAAAAAGGAAATTTTTTTTCGGTTAAAAATTAATTTTTCCCCAAAATTTTTTTTTTGAAATTTTTAAAAAAAATTTTTTTTTTTTCCAATAAACCCTTTTTAAAAATTTTTTTTAAAAAAAAATTTTTCCCCTTAAAAACCCTAAAATTTTCCCGGGGGGAAAAAAACTCTTTTTTTTTTTAAATGCCCCGGTTTTTTTTAAAATTTTCCTTTTAAAAAGCCCTTTTTTTAAAACGGAAAATTTTTAAAAAAAACAAAAATTGGAAAAGAAAATTTTTTTAAAAAACCTTTTTTAAAATTAAACCCGGGGAAACCCGGGGAAGTTGGGTTTCTTTGGCCCCTTTTTTTTATTTTTTTTTTCAACAACCCGGGGGTTTCCAACGGTTTAGCCCCCTTTTTTCCCAAAATAAAACCCGGGCCCACCTACCCAAGGGAAAATTCAATCCTTTAAAAAAAAAGGAAGAAGGGTTTAAAAATAAAAAAAAAATTTTTTTTCCCCCCAAAAAAAAAAAATTTCCCCAAAATTTTTTCAAGGGTTTTGGTTCCCCAAAAAGATTTAAAAAAAAAACCTTTCCCCAAAAAAATCCTGTGCAAAAAATGGGAATTTTTTTTTAATTTTCTTTAAAAAATACTTTTAAAATCCCG
>JARBHB010000018.1:0-127500 GCA_029891345.1 Dryococelus australis
GCAGTTCCCCAGTGTTTACTTATGTAAGAATGTGGTTGTGTGTGCTCGGGAAAAACGTGGATGCGAAAGTGATATTCCGGAATGTCAATTGTATGCTGCGATGATACCCTGTGAACAACCAGTGGCACAAATTAGCTGTTAAATTTTTATTTGAAATGTGTGCTAATGTTGGATGGTTAAGCGTTAACCCCTAGTAATTTTTTTTTGCGCAGGAGGGTTTGGGGGAATGGGCTCAGTCTTTGAGCGCAGCATACAGCAAAACTTGGTTTTCATTTTAGAAGCATCTTTTTGGTTGGCATGAACAATTGTGTAGTAGTGGAGTGTCATTGTTTGTATTGTGAAAAGAAAAATATATACTGTTAGACATTTTGTATCTGTGGCAGAGCGACAATTGTAGAGAAGTACTCGTCCACTGATTTTCAAGAAACAGTATGTATGTGTGTGTGTGTGCTTTATGAATAATGTATTCAGAGACTGTTATCACAACTGGTTTTTGAAAAGTTTTGAATAATTGTGTAGGACAAAAAATTATTATTTTTTTCAGCAATGTGCCGAAAATAGGAGGGGTGGAGAGGTCAATTGGTTAGTGTTGGGGGAAAAAGAGGCAATTATAATTATTTATCCCAAATTTCACGACGATTATTGAAAAGAATATCTGGCATTGTAAGGGGAAGGCTATTGTGTTGTTTTATTACCACAGAGTTTCAGCACTTGCAATGTAATGTGGGGGGGGGGGGGTGCTGTCACACAATTCCCCTCCCCCCCTACACCCCCCACCATATTTTTTCCCACTACCTCCAGGGCCATGACCGCAGAAAATATCGAAAATGAAGTAATGAAAAATTTAATTAAGGTAAGTCAGTTTTAATAGGGGCAAGGTGCTTATAGGCATAACATTTGAATGCCAACGGCACGCGGTGTTCCCAAGCGGTCACCCATCTAAGTACTAACCGCGCCCGACCCTGTTTAACTTCGGTGATCAGACGAGAACCGGTGTTTTCAGGGTGGTATGGCCGTTGGCGATGTACTTTGCTGTTGTTGTGGTACATACTTGTATGGGAAATAAGATAGTAAAATCACTTGTAATCACTGTCGTGCATGTTTGATTGCTTATTTTGCAGATGTGTTGGCATCACTGAAATTTAATAGTGTGATTTTATTAGTTGACAATACTTTTGGTTCCAATTACTTAACTTGCACGAGAAATTACATACTTAAGTAACTCAGGATATGTAAAGTGATTTTATATAGAATATGCACAGTGTAGCATACATAAGAGGATGTGTGTTAAGTGAAGAGATTTGCTTGATTATAAAAAACAGCAGACATCGTCGGAAATTGTAACATAATATATATTACGCCAAGCTATAATTTCACATATGATTAAACTTTGTTTCCCAAAACATGTGATTACCCAAATATTCCACCGAATAGGTAGACTGGCAAATTATATTTCCTTAAGCGGCCATACAAAGAGTATGGAGGGTTATCATGCATGTTGTTTCAGCTGTGCCCATTGGCGTTGGAGAAGGTGGCGACATGGAGATACTGTCCCTCCCCTAAAGCAGTTAATTTTCTTTTCAACTCCAGGAATCAAAATATACGAATAAATTATAAACATATTTCTTAAATATCTGTAAGTGTATATATGTATTATCATAACTCAAGATTAGGCAAAATATAATTTTGTTAGGCAAGACAGTAATACTGGTTTGGCTTCAGTTCTATAATGAACATTGCAAAAAACATCCTCGACGACCCCCATGCAAAGTTGAACTGTGTACACCTAGAAAAATACACCAAAAGGAAAGAGCATCACATTCGTGCATTCCCAGTGTAACCCAATTGATCTGTTTTTATTAGATATAGTGGTCATCACATCGCAATAATCAAATAATTTCCCCCTCCCCCCTTTAAAAAACACTTATTAATCTGTTTTTTTTTTTTTTATGTTTAGAAATTCGCTGGTTTTTGAAGGGGGGAGTGGGGTTGGGTGGTGGTGGGGGTGTGGTAAAAGGCCTGGTAATTTATGGAATGTTAATCAGCTCAGCTGTTAATAAATTGGTTTATGCTGTCACTTTTTGGTTAAATAAAGTGGTATAAAAAATTGAGTGCAGGACCTAAAGTTAGCTTAAGCAGGATGGAATATACTACCCCCCCCCCCCTTTTTTTTTTTCTTCACCAACCCGCTAGATAATAGACTTGGAAAATTATATTTATTTATTTCTGCAGGGGGTAATGCCATCGTACCACCCCCCCCCCCCCTTCCAAAAAAAAAAATTGGTTCCGTAAATCAACAACGGGACATCAAAGTTTATCACGCATCTTTTGGCGGCGCTGGTTGGTAGCAGTGTTCCGCGATTGTTTTGTCTGGATATTTTTATTTTTTTGTATTTGAAAAAATTAAAAAATTAGTAAATAAAGTGTTGCCTGAAATTGGTTTTATGTCTGCTGGAGAGGGCGTGTCTTGCGATTGTTTATTAGGAAAACTTTGTTGTGTGTTGGCGACGTACGTTAAAACGTTATTTTTAGTGCGCGGTGAGCTAGTAAAACTGAAAATAGGCGATGAAATTTATCAGTGTTTGTGGTTTCTTACAATATTCCGTGATGCAAGTGGATGCGTATCAGTTTGTACCTTCCCGAGTCCTGGTTTAGAGACGGCATGTTTCAAACACCTGGGTTTCTGTGGTGTGCAAAAAGCATCGATGGTCAGCGTGCTAGCCTCGGAACGGTACTGTAATGTAGAGGTATTTATTTGTAATATGCGTGAATCGGAATGAGAACAGTGCTATGCTCGTATGACGTAAGTAAACGTTTGTGTATTTATTTTTTCCCCGAGTGTGGGGCATTTTGCACTGCAAAATTTGCATAAAGCTTAGGTTTATTGTAAAGAAAGCACGTTGCACTTCACATTATACAGTCGGCTAAAAATGTATTACGAGAAGTATGTAATGCTGCTGCCAGCACATAGGACAAAAATCATTATTAGGCTGTTAATGGTAAAGTGAGCACACTTTTGAGGCCCGCCCTACTTACTTGTTTTTTTTTTTTTTTTTTTTTTTTTTCAGCCATTGTTTATCCCTCTGCCACATTTTAAAATAAATATTGCGATGTAAATAATTAATACATGGTGTAAATTCCACAGTACTAAAATAAATTATATATTTAATTGACAGACTGTTTTTCCAAATGAGACAAAGTGCTTCAAAAATTGCTCAATTTATCATGAATAGCATATATGTAAAAGATAGGTGTTTATTAAAATCTTAATATATATATATGAAACTGTTGTTTTTATTATTATTATTATTGTTAATATTATTATTATTAGTATTACTACTACGACGATCGCCACACCACTGTCATAGTAAGAACATCCTTTAATGGTGATTGGGAGATATTTGAAGAGTTTTAAGGTTGTGACACATTGAATGGTGTTTTTGTTTTGCTAGAAATATTGTGTAATGTATGTGTGTCTTGTGCAGGGTATTACACAGATAAATATAACCAGGGTTGTTTACGTAGTTAGGTAATAAATGAATAAGCTTAGTCTATTGAGGATAGGTGTACAGGAAGAGCAGGCTTTTCATACTTGCTTTGGTATGATAATTTGATCACACATAAAATATTTCACATAATCCTCCAGTAGCTTGTTTATGCCATATGTCGGTTATCCAAGTACAATTTTTCTTGAACTTATAGGTGTTTTTATGGTTTTAAATTTTATTAAAAAGTATTTTAATCATATTCATTAATAGCTATTTCAATTTAAATGAATTTTTTGTGAGAAGAAGTGAAAATGTATACACACACATCTTAGTATTGTAATGTTGGAGAACTTGATTTAAAATAAAATAGGCATATATATATAAATTATGGACAGCAGCAAAAATTAGTTCCTCTCATGTTATTGTTGTTGGTCCTTAAAAGGACCGTTTATGTAGTTTGCACTGGCCAGGGGCAGCTCACTTGGAGCTGGTGTACTTGGTGACTGCCTTTGTGCCCTCGCTGACGGCGTGCTTGGCCAGCTCCCCTGGCAGCAGAAGTCGTACAGCAGTCTGTATTTCGCGGCTTGTTATGGTGGACCGCTTATTGTAGTGAGCGAGACGACTTGCTTCTGCTGCTATGCGTTCAAAGATGTCGTTGACGAAGCTGTTCATGATGCTCATGGCCTTGGATGATATGCCAGTGTCTGGGTGAACCTGCTTCAACACTTTGTAGATGTAGATGGCATAGCTTTCCTTCCTCTTGCGCTTCTTCTTCTTGTCTCCCTTGGAGATGTTTTTCTGAGCCTTGCCTGCTTTCTTTGCTGCCTTTCCACTAGTTTTAGGAGGCATTGTGTTGCTGTGCTGCGCGCCTTCAAATGACAGGAAGGCGAAAGGTGGAGGATAAAAACTCGGGACGACTCCACGGTGCGCGACCAATCGCAGTGCTTTGCCGCTTCTGATTGGTCGCGCACCGTGGAAGGCCACATGACAAAACAAGATGTTCTGGGTTGTGCGCTGGCACTTTCTCGCTGGTTTCGCTAGTCGCTGTCGCTCTGTACATCTGAACTCATCATGTCAGGAAGGGGTAAAGGTGGGAAAGTGAAGGGGAAATCGAAGTCGCGCTCAAGCCGTGCAGGACTGCAGTTCCCGTCGGCGAATCACAGGCTGCGCGACAAGGGCAACTATGCAGAGCGTGTTGGGGCAGGTGCTCCAGTATATTTGGCTGCTGTGATGGAATACCTGGCAGCTGAAGTGCTCGAACTGGCGGGGAATGCAGCCCGTGATAACAAAAAGACGAGGATCATCCCACGACACCTCCAGCTGGCTATCCGCAATGATGAGGAGCTGAACAAGTTGTTGTCTGGTGTGACAATCGCCCAGGGCGGCGTCCTACCCAACATCCAAGCCGTGCTTCTGCCCAAGAAAACTGAGAAGAAAGCTTAAGGCTTCTTTCTGCCTGCCTGTCTGCTTAGCTACAATAACAAACGGTCCTTCTAAGGACCAACATGTGGTTCACATGAAGGGAACAGTTGTCTGTTGAGATAAAATAGTTTGCCTTTGTGCACTGTGTTAAATTAATTATTTTACTATCATCTCCAGCTTTCTTGATGCAGTGTGACTTATGTATACACATACACACACAAACACAGTTGCAGTGTGTCTAAAATAGCTTGCAGGTAATGTAATTTGTGCTGAAAACCAAACATCCTGCAAGAGACATGTAACCACCATTTTCTCATTTGTTTGCATACATACCTACATACATGCACACTGTACATTACATATAGGCCTACAAAATTCGGCAGACATGCACATGTTAGATATCAGACTTAAATTAAAAATTAAAGCCATTATTATTTTTGCATTCAAATCATGGTCAGGGTATTATATTTGCAGCTTGCCATATTTTGCAAATAATGTGTACATGTTAGAAGGGAAATATATATATTTAGAGTTATTTGATGGAAATAATTTTTTTTTTTTTTTTTTTTTTTCCCAAGACATTATGCATGCTTTGAAAGAATAAAGTGACCATATTAGCAAAGTGTAAAGGCTTGCATTACTTATTTCGGCATAGTCCTTTATTATTTAGTTGTACCTAAATGAAGCTTGTTTCTTGTGTTCATTGTGTTTTTCTGACAGGTGTAGTGGTACAGTGATACAGTAACTGCTACCTCCCATTGCAATACTGTGATGGCCCTTAAAAGGGCCGTTTTTGATGGCTGGCCGAGTTTGGCTTAACCTCCGAAGCCGTAGAGGGTGCGGCCCTGCCTTTTCAAGGCATACACGACGTCCATTGCAGTGACAGTTTTCCTCTTGGCATGCTCTGTGTAGGTGACAGCATCGCGGATGACATTTTCCAAAAACACTTTCAGCACACCTCGTGTCTCTTCATAGATGAGCCCCGAGATGCGCTTCACTCCTCCACGCCTGGCCAGCCTGCGGATTGCCGGCTTGGTAATTCCCTGGATGTTGTCACGCAGCACCTTCCTGTGGCGCTTTGCTCCACCTTTTCCCAGACCCTTGCCACCCTTGCCACGTCCAGTCATGTTGGCTTATTCCTTGTTGCAGCTGGATTGCTGCCACCGCCATTTCTAATCACTGCCGAAGCTCAGAGCGGGGGTAGCCCGGGCCCTTGTGAGGGCCCTTTACCACCCAGGCGGTCTCATGTGAAATGCAGGAGAAAGGAGAAGCTAACCCTCTCCCCCTCCTGCACCCATCAAAATATTTTAGGCCAGTGCTATAGTTCTTATAGGGTAGCCGAGTATTCCCAGCAAACCCTGGTTCCCATTGCTGATAACCCCCCACTCCCCTGCCTGCACAGGTTCGTGGGAGGAGGTAACAGTGAAGCTGTTACCTATGGTTGTCCCTTAAATTTCGTTAATTTTGAAAAATGCAGGGTTAAGTTATAGACTGGACGAGAGTTTGTTAGACTCCCGGCCAGTCTTTCCTTGTTAAAGCTGAAGCTAAGCCTGAACATCCCGTGAATTTATTCGCGAAGGGTCTGGGTAAAGGCGTTGCCTGCAGTGAAGTGAGGTGAGGTGATTGTGTAATGAATTGTGAATTAATATTAATTATTCTATAATTACTTGTTCTGTTTAATTAGTTATATTTTAATCAATCAGTCTCATTCCCTGAGGCGCTGTAAATACCCGAGTCCTAAGACAGGCTGGAAACGTACGGTGGTCGTATGAGATTAATTAAATTTAATAATATCAATATGTCTCAGCTAAAGTCTTCTATATTTAAGATTTATTACAGTAAAACTTAAAATAGGAGGCGGTAATTTTTAGTTGCGGGTTTATCACGTCTAAGAGGAGACAGTGCTGCCATCTCTGGGTGGGGGAATCGAGACCCCGCCCTCGGGAAGAATCCGGCCAATCAGGAGAAATCTTGCTGTTAAGTGTAATTTTCGGAGCAGAAAATACGTTTTTAAGCTTGTTTACGTGCTTTAGGGACCGTTATTTCATTTGGATAGTGTTTTAAGTAGCCAACTTTAATGAAATATTAACTTGGTTCAGTAGTTTACGCCTAGGAAACGATATTATTGCATTTGAACTGGACTGTGATTGTGGGCAGACTGAGCAGCGAAGTGCTATCGCAAACTAGTTTTGTTAAAATGGTTGAATTTTGTCCCGGACCGATCGGAGAATTTTCGCCAGATCTGTGGTTTTATATAATTTTCTTATGTGCCGGGGGAAACTATTGATTAATTACACCCGCAATCTAGGCATTTTAGGACGTCTATTACGCGATTTTAAGTCTGGGGAATATTTACCGATTCTTCTAATTATTGGATTATTATGCAAGGCGAGTTTATCGTAAAATTTATTATTTTCTGAGATGAGTTTATGTCCAATGTAGGGAACCTTTAAAACATTATGTAAATCGACTGTTCGTGTGAACCTACGAGCGTTTCCTATTATTCTCAGATATTTATTTTGAACTACTTGAAGGTGGTTTGTTAAGACTTTAGCTGAGTTTCCCCAGACTTCGTGAGCGTACATCATAGCTGATCTGACTATAGATGTGTAGGTTAATAGTTTTAAACGTGTGGGGAGTTGAGGATGTTTTAACAGGGGATAGAGTTGCCTAATTTTTCCTATAGCTGAATTTTTAACTTTGTTAATATGTACGCTCCAATGCAGTTTATTGTCTATAGTTAATCCTAGGTATTTAGCTGTTTTACTGTAGGGAATTTCTACTCCATCGTATTTAATTGGTTTTATATTTATGTCTTTCAGTTTTCTAGTGATTAGCAAGGCCTGGGATTTTTCGGCATTAATTTTAATTTTCCAGCGCTCGAACCACTGGCTGAGCTCGTCCATTTGAAGTTGTGTAAGAAGATGTGCGAATGGCAATTTCTTGTCTTTCGCATATATTAAGGTGTCATCGGCGTACATTTGAACAGTTGCATAATTATGTGGGATGTCTGCTGTGTAAATATTATAGAGGAAGGGTGATAAGGCTGATCCCTGCGGCACGCCTGCGGTGAGTGGGCGGGTAGAAGAGGCAGAATTTTCTATTGAAACATAAAATTCTCGTTTTGAGAAGTAACTATGTAGTAAATGAATATAGCAATCCGGGAATTTGAAATTGATTAGTTTTTGAATTAGGCCCGGGATCCATACCTTATCGAAGGCTTTGGCTATATCAAGAAAAATGGCTATTGTTGATTTTTTGTTATTAAGTCCGTTACATGTAGCCGTGACAAAGTTTGTAAGAGCATGGGTGGTGGAATGGCCAGCTTTAAATCCAAATTGAGTTTTTGGGATTATTTTTCTAATTTGTGCGTGAGTTTTGAGTCGGGTGAGAAGAATTTTTTCGAATATTTTACTGAGGGAGCTCAGCAGTGATATCGGGCGCCGGTTTACGGGTAAGCAGGGGTCTTTACCGGGTTTTGGAATCGTAATTACTTTAGCTCGTTTCCAGTCCGCGGGGAAGTGATTAAACTTAAGTATGGCGTTAAAAATATTCATTATTATGCATAAGGCGGGATATGGTAGGTTTTTAAGAAGTTGATAAGTTATTTTATCATGCCCCGGGGCTTTCTTAGGGTGAACAGATTTTAAAGTAAGCAAAAGTTCTGGTAAGGTTATTAATTCCGGTTTTTTCCTAGGCTTCCTGGCAAGAAAATCTGCTGTAGTGGTATTAACGTCTCGAGTGAAATTAGGGTCTCCGAGGTCGAGATTTGGAGTGAACTGTTCCGCGAGAGAGTCTGCTATGGCTTCTGCCTTATCTATTGGCGTATATTTTAGGCCTGACGGAGCTAATATGGGGGTAGAATTTTTCGTGTCGTTTTTACCTCGGAGAATTTTTGTTATTCTCCAGAAACCATTAATATTGTCAGCTATTTCAGTAACAAAAGTTTCCCATTTGCTTATTCGTAATTGTGATAATTTGGCTCGTAAATCCTTTTTAAGTTTATTAAATCTAGCTTTTAATTCGGCCGTTCTATATCTCTGAAATTCGCGTCTGGTTTGTCGTTTTTCGGCTAGTAAAAAGTCTATATCGGGGTAGTTTTGCTTTAAAAACTGTCGCCTGGTAAGGAACTGAGTGTTTTTATTTAGCTGGGTTTTCACTGTGTTTTGAAATATTTCTATTGCCGGTTCTATATCCGTTTTCTTTGTAATATTTAATGGATGTTCCGTGAATATATCGTCTATATCGATTTTAAATTGATCCCAGTTAGTCTGTGGTAATTTATTTAATATTACTTCGGGGTGTCTAACCAATTCAGTACTAATTTTGCAAAAGACAGGCGAGTGATCAGAATCTAATTCGTCCAGGACTGTTATCTCTAATATGGGGTTTGCTAAGTTAGTTAATATTATGTCTAGGACATCTGGCTGGTATCTGTGTTGAGCTGGGAAAAATGTTGGCCTGTTCGGGGCATGAATTAGATAGTTATTTAATTCTGAGTGGCGTAATAGAAGTCCGCCTTTTTGGTTTCTTTCCCTGCTATTCCATGCGGGATTTTTTGCATTTAGGTCCCCCGCGAGTAGAAACGGGTATTGTTGAGTGGTTATTTTGTCCAGATCTGCCTCTAAAAGTGATTTCGAAGGGGGTTGATATGCCGAAATTAAGGTTATGTGTCCGGTATTTGTTTGAATATTAATGGATGTGGATTCTAAGTTTTGGCAGTCTGGATTGGCATTTAAATGGTGGTGTATTTTATTATGTATTAATATCATCGTACCACCTCCTCTGGTAGCTCGGTCGTTCCTGTATGTTACGTAATTTCTAATCGCGCATTTTTTGGTTGGTTTTAACATAGTTTCCTGTATTAAAGCGACTTCAATACCGTACGTTTCCAGTAATCTCTCTAGCTCATACAGTTGGTGAAAAATACCATTGCTGTTCCAATACAGAAGGGACAGGGAACCAGGGTTATGCTGGGTGTTATGGCCCATTAAGGAGCGGCGTGGAAAGTGGAGAAAGCCTGCAGCAGCAGCATAGCTTTTTCAGTGGGGTCTGTGATATGTTTCGCTGCCTCCATGTATGTGCGGAAATGCGACATCAGCGCCTTGAAATTAGCATCCCGCAGGAAGTCCAGGAATTCCCGGACCTCTCGCATGGTTTCGCCTATTTCACTCATTGATGCGGCATTATTGTGGGAGGGGAAGTGGTTGGGGGTGGGGAGAAGTGGGGAGCGGGCTCGCGGAATTTGCGTGTGTGCAAGGGATTGTTGAGGGAATGTGTGTGTTTGCGTGGGACCCCTAGTTGCGCTTGCATACGAATGGGAGGCTGGGAGTGCCCGGGCATTCAGAAGTTTGGGGTAAGCCGAGATGTCTCTGGCAGGGGGGGAGGCTACAGGTGCAGCCAATCTGTGCTGCGCCCTCTGTTCAGCCCTACGGTCGATTGTTGCCTGGCGGCGCTGAATGATTTCCATAACTTTGGGGCACTCCTTAGAGGAAGCTAAGTGAAGGCCCTTACAGTTGCAGCAACGCGATGTGGGGCTTTCTTTAGTGCACTCATCCAGGGTGTGGGGACCTTCGCAGTGAGGGCAGACGGTGGGCAGGTGACAGTATGTTTTGGTGTGGTCGAGGGCATGGCAGTTTTTGCACTGGGCAACATCGGACAGCCGTTTTCGGTATGGGCGGGGGTGGACTATGGTCATATTGAGCCGGTTAATGGTGAGTAGCGAGGGCAAAGTGTCGTTCCTAGCGGCTGTAACATTGAAAAGTCGCAGCGGAGTCAGCTTTGTGTGTCCGGGGTTGGAGGGATCAGGTGTGTTAGTTTTAAACTGGTATACGTCCAGTATGCTGTAGCCGCGCTCTGTAAGTTCGTCCTTGATAGTGTCAGGGTCTGTGTCCGCCGGCAGGTCGAACACTACTTTTTGTGGGAGATCCACCGAGTGTGCGAAAGTGAAAAAGGGGATGTGGCTGGTTTTAAGGAAGTCGGAGGCTGCTTTGTACTTTTGTAGGTCTTCAGCCACAATGTGTATGCCGTTACGGGCCATTGAAAGCGTGTACCCGGATGCGTGGATCGCCCGGAGATTTGTGACAATTCGCGAGTAGTGTTGTGTGCCTGGAACTACAAGTCTGTATTGAGGCTTCCTTTTGTTTGTGTCAGAGCGCAGCTGGGTTCGTGTGGGTGGAAGGCCTGAAGGGCCGGGGGCATTTTGAGTGTCTCTGACATCTCGGAGGGTGTCGAATCGGTTTGAAACCGACACACCGGACTGCATCGCGGGCTGTGTAGTGTGGCGTGGGAGGGGTTTGTTCCTGGCAGGAGCCAGGCGTTTTCTCGCTTCCATTTCGAATTGACGATCGGATTCCTCGTACAATTCCGCTTGACGCTTATTTAATTTCCTACGCGCCTTTTCTACGGTCCACTCCGCCTCAGTGGAATGTGAGATTTCCATCTCATTGTTGCGGTCGGGATAGAGTACATCGTTACTTGGGGCCGGTGGGGGGGTGATTGTGTTTGTGTTGTGGTGGCTGTTGATGCGGAATTTTTGATAAAATTCCGAGGCAGGAATTTCTGTGGTGACTCCGTGATAAATCACAGTAATTGTGTCTTCATTGTCAGCTTCTGTCTGGGGGGACAGCTCGGCCAGCTGCCGCAGCACGCCCTCCCCCCCATCACCCACGGCCACCCCCTCCAGGGCCCGGAAGAGTATTGGAACAACAACAATAAAATTAAAGGTCGTAATAAAAATTAGGTTTAAAAGAGTAAAAACACCTAGGCCGCTGAACGGAGGCTCGTCGCTGACCCAAACGGGCTAGGCTCGAGATGACCTGTTGGACCAGAGCAACAGGCCGACGAGATTCTCCGTGTGTCCGCGATCTAGAATAATATACTCTCAAAAAGACAGGCTCGCACACCCAACCGCAAGGAAAGCCAAGCAGCGAGTGTTGTGAGGATTGCTGCCACACAAATTTTCCATTCCAGTTTTGATGAAATGGCCTGCGCGTGTAATTGGCTGACACCGTCCGCCAATAGGAGCGCTGGCCAATAGTAGCGCACCGCCAGTTTTAACAAAACTGTGTTACTGAATTGCAGGCTGCCGCAGACAGCCCACAGTGGAGGAGTTGAACGGACCAGGATCAGGATGGCTCGCACAAAGCAGACAGCCCGCAAGTCGACGGGAGGCAAAGCCCCAAGGAAGCAGCTTGCTACGAAAGCTGCCCGCAAGAGCGCCCCGGCCACGGGGGGAGTGAAGAAGCCACATCGCTACCGGCCTGGCACTGTTGCTTTGAGGGAGATCAGGCGCTACCAGAAAAGCACTGAACTGCTCATCCGCAAGCTGCCATTCCAGCGCCTGGTAAGGGAGATTGCACAGGACTTCAAGACTGACCTGCGCTTCCAGAGCTCGGCGGTTATGGCTCTGCAGGAAGCGAGTGAAGCCTACCTCGTGGGGCTGTTTGAGGACACAAACCTGTGTGCTATCCACGCCAAAAGAGTCACCATCATGCCCAAGGACATCCAGCTTGCCAGGCGCATACGTGGGGAGCGTGCCTAGACACCTCGTCATTCTCTGCTGCACGTAGAAACAAAAACGGCCCTTATGAGGGCCAATAATAACTGACAAAATTGAAAGGGAAACAGTTGGCTGTTTACAATTTACATCTATTTTTGTCGACCAATTTTTCCTTGACCTTGCTGGCAAATAAAAATTAAAGAATTAAAAAATTATATAATTCATTGACAAATTACTGCATTTTAATTGAGCTGTTGAACACATAAAATTATTATGTTCTGTGTGTGTGTGTGTGTGTTTGTGTGTGTGTGTAGGCATGATGATTATGAGAGTCGGTAATTTCAGAAGAAAAAAAAATTGATACATAATCTGTGTGTTTGTTGTGTTGTTTTACGCAGTTCAGACAATGAACCATGTAGGTTTGAGTAATGATAGACGAACACACCCTGTCCACCTTATATATATATATATATAGAGAGAGAGAGAGAGAGGGAGAAGGGGGGGGGGGACACACACACACACATATGCATATTTTCATTTTTTTTTTTTTTTTATGTATAGGAGTTGTGACAGCAGAGAGCAAGATACCTTCAGGTAAAAATTGTTGGCCCTTAGAAGGGCCGATAATGTAGCATTGTACCACAGCAGCTGCAAGCCTCTTCATTTCTTCTTTGGAGCAGTTTCTTTGGCGATTTGCTCTTCGGGGCCACTTTCTTCGGTTTTGGCGGGACGAGGTTTCTTGGTTGGAGGCTTGGACACCTTTTTCGCCTTCGAAGGTGACTTCTTGGGCTTCGGAGTCGTAGCTGCTGCCTTCTTTTTCTTCTCAGCTGTAGGTGTAGCTTTCTTGACTGACTTCTTGGTCACTGCTGTTTTCTTGGCCACGGATCTCTTCTTTTCCTTGGGGGCAGCAGCCCCTCGTTTCCCACCAACAGTCTTGGGCTGGTCAGGAGCACTGCCAGATCCAGATGCCAGTTTAAAGGACCCTGAGGCCCCCTTCCCTTTCGTCTGGATGAGTTCGCCGCTGGCTACAGCTGCCTTCAGGTATTTTTTTATGAAAGGTGCCAACTTCTCAGCATCAACTTTGTAGGTGGATGCGACATACTTCTTTATGGCTTGCAATGAAGACCCGCCTCTTTCCTTAAGGCTTTTTATTGCAGAACCTACCATCTCCGATGTGCGTGGGTGTGCAGGCTTGGCTCGTGGCTTCTTCGAGGCTGCCTTGCCTTTCTTAGGGGAGGCCGCCTGGGATGGGGCCACTGCTGGTGCTGTTGCTGCTGCTCCTGTGTCTGCCATGATGTGCTTGATCGTACTGAACCTGGCAATAGTATGAGTGAAAAATTCTCATTTTCTGTTACCCAATTTTTTGGTCCCGGACCGATCGGAAAACTCTGGATACCTCGCTAGCATGGGAGCAGCGAACTCGGGACGATGAAAGTAATGCAATGCTGTTTTCACACTGCAATTTCGACCCTTTAGGGATGTGAGTGGCCCGTAGTAATATCTTAGGCAGGCACAGTAAAGGTAAGTGTTACCTGTGGCAATGGCATGGCTCCCAAAGCTTAATTCGTGGCACTAGCTGGTAATGCTGAGTTGAAGCGCGCACTCATCCAACATCCTCCACTCCGCCGCGGTTCCTGGGCTCCAGGAGGCACGGAGTGCATCGCCTGGGGTTGGCAGTTTTAGGATGGCTTGCGACAGCCTTCCTGCATTCCACTGCCAAGTTTGGTGGCCGTGTTGCATGCGTGAGCTGAAATACAGCTATTTGAATTTACAGGTGCGCCAAACAAATCTTTTCAATTGCAAAAGCTGTTCCACTATTCAAGTGCATAATTTGTGCTGGAAATGCTTGAAAATAGTGAAAGAAATGGTCTGGTACTTGAGCATCATGTCGGCTGGTAACACGGACAATAATATTGTACTTGGTGGTATTCTGTAAGCTGAAAGAAGTCATATATTTGTATAGAAATTGTGAAGGCCCTTCACATGTATCTGGTCAGACGATGATGCAGTATAGTAGAGAAAATTCTACTTGTATGTACAGTACATAAGTGGAAAGTATCATACTATGGCACCAGTGTATCCCCTGATGACAGGCAGCCACCATCATATCTTACCCCGCAGTGTCGCGGCAGCAAAATGCCACTGCATGCTGCCTGTTGCCTAGCAGGGAACATGAGTATACATCTCAAGTGTTGTATATCTTAAACTGCATTTTCCGTAAAAAAAATAAAAAGGCCTAGAGTGTTTACTTTACACATTGACGTATGTGTGTACTTTTTTGGAGAACAGGCATACTGCATACTTCCAGCTTTAATTTGTTTGGTGGAATAGAGGAACTTGTCACTGCATCCTACATTGTAGTAGCACTCGTTAAATATTTATATTGCCTGTCAGATACTTTCTCCAAAGAAGACTATGCAGTTTTGCTGGGTACGAATTATTTGCGGTGAAATTGTTACTGTCTATCGCAAGGAAGCAATGCATGATGGTAAGAAAAAAGTAGTTTGTTTCACTATTTTTCGTGAAGGGAACAGTCAAAGCTGCTGCCTTGTTCAATTCTTGTAAGACTGGTACAGCAACATGTCATGATGTTTACGGCACAGATATTTCCTTTTGTGCAGATGATGTAAGTGTTAGTATCATACTAACTGTAAAGGGTGTAAAGAAATGTTAGGGGGCAATGGGTTAATTATGGAATGATAATGTTCTTATGTTGGATCCTTGTAAGGGGGCGACATGTTCTGTGTAATAATTTATTTACAAACTATAAGCCATTCATGTTAAACTGAGACTTTTAAAGGCAGTAACAAAATGTATTAACCCCTAATAAATTATTTTATTGCAGCCATTGACATACACCGTCTGTCTTATCGCAATGTTTATAGGAAATAGTGGTGGAAAGATAGGCATTAATTCAAAGGTATAATTTAGCAGGGCTTTAAAATATGCGCACTTCACTGTGAATAGGCGATAACAGCTATTGTCTGTCACCTAAATTCCGACAAACAAACAGAAACATTCCCCCAACCCTCCGTCATACCAACCAACCGACTTCGTACCTCGCCCATTAACCCTATTTCATCTTAAACTCTTTCAACTAGAACTACGAGACTTGCGGAGTATTAAACTGCGAAGATGGTTTTTTTTTTTTACAATCTAACTTATCAATTTTTTTTTTTAAGAAGGAAAAAGGTTTTCGGGGGGGGGGGGAGAAGGGTGAGGATATATTTTCACCGCTAATGTTATGATTGCTTTCGTAGATTATTATAACGACGAGGTTATTACTCACTCGGGCATATTTTTCAAATAGGAAAAAAAAAAAAAAAAAAAAATCAGTTTGCTAACCTACAACCCAAAAAATTTGTGCGGTGTTTCTGCAAGCTAGAATATGCTGGTTGTAAAGAAATTATATTATGTGTATCTTGTATTATCGTAAAATAAATAATTAAGATCTCGTCCATATAATATCTGCATGGAAGTAACACTGTTGTATTAATTACACATATATTTTCATTCTATTGTTTTCGAAGGTTTATGTTGGCTATTCTGCTGCTACTTTTGTGTGTAATGTCGACAGTTTTGTTTATAAGTTGCGGTGACATAGTTTTGTTGGTATTATTTTAATAGAAGATACTAGAAAAGTTTTAATTTCAAGACCATTTTCACATAATTGAAAATTATGTGTCGGTGTTTGTTTCATCCCTGTGAAAGAAGGGAAGAAAGTGATCTTGTGGGCAGCAGTTCCCCAGTGTTTACTTATGTAAGAATGTGGTTGTGTGTGCTCGGGAAAAACGTGGATGCGAAAGTGATATTCCGGAATGTCAATTGTATGCTGCGATGATACCCTGTGAACAACCAGTGGCACAAATTAGCTGTTAAATTTTTATTTGAAATGTGTGCTAATGTTGGATGGTTAAGCGTTAACCCCTAGTAATTTTTTTTTGCGCAGGAGGGTTTGGGGGAATGGGCTCAGTCTTTGAGCGCAGCATACAGCAAAACTTGGTTTTCATTTTAGAAGCATCTTTTTGGTTGGCATGAACAATTGTGTAGTAGTGGAGTGTCATTGTTTGTATTGTGAAAAGAAAAATATATACTGTTAGACATTTTGTATCTGTGGCAGAGCGACAATTGTAGAGAAGTACTCGTCCACTGATTTTCAAGAAACAGTATGTATGTGTGTGTGTGTGCTTTATGAATAATGTATTCAGAGACTGTTATCACAACTGGTTTTTGAAAAGTTTTGAATAATTGTGTAGGACAAAAAATTATTATTTTTTTCAGCAATGTGCCGAAAATAGGAGGGGTGGAGAGGTCAATTGGTTAGTGTTGGGGAAAAAGAGGCAATTATAATTATTTATCCCAAATTTCACGACGATTATTGAAAAGAATATCTGGCATTGTAAGGGGAAGGCTATTGTGTTGTTTTATTACCACAGAGTTTCAGCACTTGCAATGTAATGTGGGGGGGGGGGGGGTGTGCTGTCACACAATTCCCCTCCCCCCCTACACCCCCCACCATATTTTTTCCCACTACCTCCAGGGCCATGACCGCAGAAAATATCGAAAATGAAGTAATGAAAAATTTAATTAAGGTAAGTCAGTTTTAATAGGGGCAAGGTGCTTATAGGCATAACATTTGAATGCCAACGGCACGCGGTGTTCCCAAGCGGTCACCCATCTAAGTACTAACCGCGCCCGACCCTGTTTAACTTCGGTGATCAGACGAGAACCGGTGTTTTCAGGGTGGTATGGCCGTTGGCGATGTACTTTGCTGTTGTTGTGGTACATACTTGTATGGGAAATAAGATAGTAAAATCACTTGTAATCACTGTCGTGCATGTTTGATTGCTTATTTTGCAGATGTGTTGGCATCACTGAAATTTAATAGTGTGATTTTATTAGTTGACAATACTTTTGGTTCCAATTACTTAACTTGCACGAGAAATTACATACTTAAGTAACTCAGGATATGTAAAGTGATTTTATATAGAATATGCACAGTGTAGCATACATAAGAGGATGTGTGTTAAGTGAAGAGATTTGCTTGATTATAAAAAACAGCAGACATCGTCGGAAATTGTAACATAATATATATTACGCCAAGCTATAATTTCACATATGATTAAACTTTGTTTCCCAAAACATGTGATTACCCAAATATTCCACCGAATAGGTAGACTGGCAAATTATATTTCCTTAAGCGGCCATACAAAGAGTATGGAGGGTTATCATGCATGTTGTTTCAGCTGTGCCCATTGGCGTTGGAGAAGGTGGCGACATGGAGATACTGTCCCTCCCCTAAAGCAGTTAATTTTCTTTTCAACTCCAGGAATCAAAATATACGAATAAATTATAAACATATTTCTTAAATATCTGTAAGTGTATATATGTATTATCATAACTCAAGATTAGGCAAAATATAATTTTGTTAGGCAAGACAGTAATACTGGTTTGGCTTCAGTTCTATAATGAACATTGCAAAAAACATCCTCGACGACCCCCATGCAAAGTTGAACTGTGTACACCTAGAAAAATACACCAAAAGGAAAGAGCATCACATTCGTGCATTCCCAGTGTAACCCAATTGATCTGTTTTTATTAGATATAGTGGTCATCACATCGCAATAATCAAATAATTTCCCCCTCCCCCCTTTAAAAAACACTTATTAATCTGTTTTTTTTTTTTTTTATGTTTAGAAATTCGCTGGTTTTTGAAGGGGGGAGTGGGGTTGGGTGGTGGTGGGGGTGTGGTAAAAGGCCTGGTAATTTATGGAATGTTAATCAGCTCAGCTGTTAATAAATTGGTTTATGCTGTCACTTTTTGGTTAAATAAAGTGGTATAAAAAATTGAGTGCAGGACCTAAAGTTAGCTTAAGCAGGATGGAATATACTACCCCCCCCCCCCCTTTTTTTTTTTCTTCACCAACCCGCTAGATAATAGACTTGGAAAATTATATTTATTTATTTCTGCAGGGGGTAATGCCATCGTACCACCCCCCCCCCCCCTCCCAAAAAAAAAAATTGGTTCCGTAAATCAACAACGGGACATCAAAGTTTATCACGCATCTTTTGGCGGCGCTGGTTGGTAGCAGTGTTCCGCGATTGTTTTGTCTGGATATTTTTATTTTTTTGTATTTGAAAAAATTAAAAAATTAGTAAATAAAGTGTTGCCTGAAATTGGTTTTATGTCTGCTGGAGAGAGGCGTGTCTTGCGATTGTTTATTAGGAAAACTTTGTTGTGTGTTGGCGACGTACGTTAAAACGTTATTTTTAGTGCGCGGTGAGCTAGTAAAACTGAAAATAGGCGATGAAATTTATCAGTGTTTGTGGTTTCTTACAATATTCCGTGATGCAAGTGGATGCGTATCAGTTTGTACCTTCCCGAGTCCTGGTTTAGAGACGGCATGTTTCAAACACCTGGGTTTCTGTGGTGTGCAAAAAGCATCGATGGTCAGCGTGCTAGCCTCGGAACGGTACTGTAATGTAGAGGTATTTATTTGTAATATGCGTGAATCGGAATGAGAACAGTGCTATGCTCGTATGACGTAAGTAAACGTTTGTGTATTTATTTTTTCCCCGTGTGGGGCATTTTGCACTGCAAAATTTGCATAAAGCTTAGGTTTATTGTAAAGAAAGCACGTTGCACTTCACATTATACAGTCGGCTAAAAATGTATTACGAGAAGTATGTAATGCTGCTGCCAGCACATAGGACAAAAATCATTATTAGGCTGTTAATGGTAAAGTGAGCACACTTTTGAGGCCCGCCCTACTTACTTGTTTTTTTTTTTTTTTTTTTTTTTTTCAGCCATTGTTTATCCCTCTGCCACATTTTAAAATAAATATTGCGATGTAAATAATTAATACATGGTGTAAATTCCACAGTACTAAAATAAATTATATATTTAATTGACAGACTGTTTTTCCAAATGAGACAAAGTGCTTCAAAAATTGCTCAATTTATCATGAATAGCATATATGTAAAAGATAGGTGTTTATTAAAATCTTAATATATATATATGAAACTGTTGTTTTTATTATTATTATTATTGTTAATATTATTATTATTAGTATTACTACTACGACGATCGCCACACCACTGTCATAGTAAGAACATCCTTTAATGGTGATTGGGAGATATTTGAAGAGTTTTAAGGTTGTGACACATTGAATGGTGTTTTTGTTTTGCTAGAAATATTGTGTAATGTATGTGTGTCTTGTGCAGGGTATTACACAGATAAATATAACCAGGGTTGTTTACGTAGTTAGGTAATAAATGAATAAGCTTAGTCTATTGAGGATAGGTGTACAGGAAGAGCAGGCTTTTCATACTTGCTTTGGTATGATAATTTGATCACACATAAAATATTTCACATAATCCTCCAGTAGCTTGTTTATGCCATATGTCGGTTATCCAAGTACAATTTTTCTTGAACTTATAGGTGTTTTTATGGTTTTAAATTTTATTAAAAAGTATTTTAATCATATTCATTAATAGCTATTTCAATTTAAATGAATTTTTTGTGAGAAGAAGTGAAAATGTATACACACACATCTTAGTATTGTAATGTTGGAGAACTTGATTTAAAATAAAATAGGCATATATATATAAATTATGGACAGCAGCAAAAATTAGTTCCTCTCATGTTATTGTTGTTGGTCCTTAAAAGGACCGTTTATGTAGTTTGCACTGGCCAGGGGCAGCTCACTTGGAGCTGGTGTACTTGGTGACTGCCTTTGTGCCCTCGCTGACGGCGTGCTTGGCCAGCTCCCCTGGCAGCAGAAGTCGTACAGCAGTCTGTATTTCGCGGCTTGTTATGGTGGACCGCTTATTGTAGTGAGCGAGACGACTTGCTTCTGCTGCTATGCGTTCAAAGATGTCGTTGACGAAGCTGTTCATGATGCTCATGGCCTTGGATGATATGCCAGTGTCTGGGTGAACCTGCTTCAACACTTTGTAGATGTAGATGGCATAGCTTTCCTTCCTCTTGCGCTTCTTCTTCTTGTCTCCCTTGGAGATGTTTTTCTGAGCCTTGCCTGCTTTCTTTGCTGCCTTTCCACTAGTTTTAGGAGGCATTGTGTTGCTGTGCTGCGCGCCTTCAAATGACAGGCAGGCGAAAGGTGGAGGATAAAAACTCGGGACGACTCCACGGTGCGCGACCAATCGCAGTGCTTTGCCGCTTCTGATTGGTCGCGCACCGTGGAAGGCCACATGACAAAACAAGATGTTCTGGGTTGTGCGCTGGCACTTTCTCGCTGGTTTCGCTAGTCGCTGTCGCTCTGTACATCTGAACTCATCATGTCAGGAAGGGGTAAAGGTGGGAAAGTGAAGGGGAAATCGAAGTCGCGCTCAAGCCGTGCAGGACTGCAGTTCCCAGTCGGGCGAATCCACAGGCTGCTGCGCAAGGGCAACTATGCAGAGCGTGTTGGGGCAGGTGCTCCAGTATATTTGGCTGCTGTGATGGAATACCTGGCAGCTGAAGTGCTCGAACTGGCGGGGAATGCAGCCCGTGATAACAAAAAGACGAGGATCATCCCACGACACCTCCAGCTGGCTATCCGCAATGATGAGGAGCTGAACAAGTTGTTGTCTGGTGTGACAATCGCCCAGGGCGGCGTCCTACCCAACATCCAAGCCGTGCTTCTGCCCAAGAAAACTGAGAAGAAAGCTTAAGGCTTCTTTCTGCCTGCCTGTCTGCTTAGCTACAATAACAAACGGTCCTTCTAAGGACCAACATGTGGTTCACATGAAGGGAACAGTTGTCTGTTGAGATAAAATAGTTTGCCTTTGTGCACTGTGTTAAATTAATTATTTTACTATCATCTCCAGCTTTCTTGATGCAGTGTGACTTATGTATACACATACACACACAAACACAGTTGCAGTGTGTCTAAAATAGCTTGCAGGTAATGTAATTTGTGCTGAAAACCAAACATCCTGCAAGAGACATGTAACCACCATTTTCTCATTTGTTTGCATACATACCTACATACATGCACACTGTACATTACATATAGGCCTACAAAATTCGGCAGACATGCACATGTTAGATATCAGACTTAAATTAAAAATTAAAGCCATTATTATTTTTGCATTCAAATCATGGTCAGGGTATTATATTTGCAGCTTGCCATATTTTGCAAATAATGTGTACATGTTAGAAGGGAAATATATATATTTAGAGTTATTTGATGGAAATAATTTTTTTTTTTTTTTTTTTTTTTCCCAAGACATTATGCATGCTTTGAAAGAATAAAGTGACCATATTAGCAAAGTGTAAAGGCTTGCATTACTTATTTCGGCATAGTCCTTTATTATTTAGTTGTACCTAAATGAAGCTTGTTTCTTGTGTTCATTGTGTTTTTCTGACAGGTGTAGTGGTACAGTGATACAGTAACTGCTACCTCCCATTGCAATACTGTGATGGCCCTTAAAAGGGCCGTTTTTGATGGCTGGCCGAGTTTGGCTTAACCTCCGAAGCCGTAGAGGGTGCGGCCCTGCCTTTTCAAGGCATACACGACGTCCATTGCAGTGACAGTTTTCCTCTTGGCATGCTCTGTGTAGGTGACAGCATCGCGGATGACATTTTCCAAAAACACTTTCAGCACACCTCGTGTCTCTTCATAGATGAGCCCCGAGATGCGCTTCACTCCTCCACGCCTGGCCAGCCTGCGGATTGCCGGCTTGGTAATTCCCTGGATGTTGTCACGCAGCACCTTCCTGTGGCGCTTTGCTCCACCTTTTCCCAGACCCTTGCCACCCTTGCCACGTCCAGTCATGTTGGCTTATTCCTTGTTGCAGCTGGATTGCTGCCACACAAATTTTCCATTCCAGTTTTGATGAAATGGCCTGCGCGTGTAATTGGCTGACACCGTCCGCCAATAGGAGCGCTGGCCAATAGTAGCGCACCGCCAGTTTTAACAAAACTGTGTTACTGAATTGCAGGCTGCCGCAGTCAGTGTTGACTTCGCCTTCGACTAAGGAGGGTGCGTCTCTGCTTCTTCTGGCTGAATACGACTATTAGCGACTATTAACATTTTAGCTCGTGGCATACACCCTGTACTCTGTGATCGGCCTGGAAACAGGTCATCTTGAGCCTAGCCCCTAGTGGGTCAGCGATCACTCTGTATAGCACCGATCTAGATACTTTTTTAACAACACTTTCTCGCAGTTTGCAAACAACACAGCATCGAGAGTCGCTCCACACCGAGCCTACCCCTCCCCCATCACCCTCACGGGTCATGGCGGCGGGCGGGGAACCGACGACGCCAACAATGTCCACGTCAACAATGTCCACACCAACTTCCTCCCGATCGTCAACACCGGCCGCAGGAAATTACACTTCTGACATGGAAACCGAATTCCAATTAGTCAAACGTAAAGCTGACAGAACAACCACGCAGGAGAACAAGCGTCTCCATTCTGTGTCGTCCGAGGCACATACAAACGCCATACCTACACAAAATAGGTTTTCCCCGCTTAAGGAGGTAACGGAAAAAACCTCAGCATTTGATCGTCCCGGCTCTTCAAGCATCTCCACCCACAAAACACAAACGGCTGCACCACAAACACGTCAGAAAAAACAAAACCAGTACAGATTAGTGGTTCCTGACGCCACAAAATACAACCTACTTGTCCAGAAACTGCGAGCCATTAGTAGGGACGGGTTCTCCCTTCTCCCCACAGCTCGCGGAACACAAATCCTGACCAAAAACATTAACTTTTTCACAGCTGCTCGCACAATGCTAGAAGCGAACTACATACATTACTATACTTTCTGTCAAGCTGCCGAGCTCCCACAGAAAGTCGTTTTTGACCTCCACACCACAACCGACATTGCGGACATCAAGTCGGACCTGTAATGTGCCGGATACTCAATCCAGCACATTTATCAATTTAAAAAACGTATCCAAGATGAAACAGACCCCACGAAATTCACGTTGGAGCCGCAACGTTTTTTCTGCGTCACGGCGGCGCAGAACAATTCTCTCCCTCCTCTGCACTCTGTCACGAGGATAAACATGACAATAGTTCATCCCCGACAATACAAGAAACGGCCGACAGACGTGGCACAATGCCGCAACTGCCTAGCGTTAGGACACACAAAAAATCATTGCTCCATGCCGACGAAATGCCCTCACTGCGCCGGCCCTCACCCCGAGAGTGCTTGCGCAACAATCAAAAACAACTCCAAGCCTACATGCAGTAACTGCGCGGGCGAACACACAGCCCTATCAAAAGCCTGCCCCAAGTTCCTGGACTTGGTGCAGAAAAGAACTACTGCTGCCGCTACGAAAATCGCGACAAAAACCGCAAAACAACCTCCTGCCCCATCCAGATTTCCAGTCAGGCCATTACAGCCTGGCAAAACTTATTCGCAGGCACTCTCTGCAAATATACACAAACCAGCTCCCACTCTTGACACCCCTGCGATGCCAAACACACAACCGCAGTCCCGCCCTCGCCAGCGAAATTCGCCGGGAGAGATGCGAAACGTAATGCGGGATTTCCATGAACTCATGGAATTCCTTAGAGCATGCGACTTCGCCTCGCTCATGGCTCATTTCCACCCCTACATACAAAAACTCCGCAACACCACTGAAAAACAAGAGAGAACCTGGCTACTTCTCGAAGCCATGGCGTCATTTGCGGCCCCCTAGCCTGTCAACTAGATCCGTATATACCAAGTTCCCCTACTCTGAACTGGAGCGACTCTGAAACACTTAACATTTACATTACTCACTATGACGAGCGAAATTAAACGCAATAATACAGCCCGAATTCACAAAAAAAATGGCCCCGAAACTGGCCGGAGTTTTCCGATCGGTCCGGGACAAACAACTACCTTGTGGCAGGACCGTTTGGCGCTAGCATCACGCCAGCCATATCGCTCTCGGACTTCCCCGAGTTAACATGTTTTACCTAACTTTAGCCGCTCGTCACGGTACATTCACACATGCACTCACACAACAATTAGATTATTTAATTGAATATAACATATGACAAATTAAGTAATTACAAAAACTGAACCAATAACACTGATTTAAATTTTCGCGAATCTTAAATTCACCACTTCAATATATATTTAATTAACTTAATTTAATTAATTTAATTATATAAACCCTTGCCACTCCAGTCATGGGAAAGCTACTTTCATCGAATATTTAACTTCATTTGGCTATTAACCTCCGCTTTTTATATCAAACTGTCGCTAGCTCTCTCACAGGGAGCTCGTGACAGTACTTCACAAGTCCTGAACTTTAAAATTCCGCGCTGATAGAATCAATTAACTTCTCCACTCTCTTTTATTCCGTACAGGCAGGGAAAAAGAGAGTAAAAATCAGTCATGGAAACAGCTCCCAGGCGCTACCCTGGGAATCCTGTACAATAATGTTGCTTGGCAGCTTGAAGTAATTTTGATGGATGCGGAGGGGGGCGGGGGTTAGCTTCTCCTCGCCTCCGCAAACTAATTGATAACTAACTGGGTGGCCAAGGTCCCTCACAAGGGACCGATCTACCCCCGCGCTGAGGGAGTAGCGTCCCAGTGATGTAAAATGGCGGCTGCCGCAGACAGCCCACAGTGGAGGAGTTGAACGGACCAGGATCAGGATGGCTCGCACAAAGCAGACAGCCCGCAAGTCGACGGGAGGCAAAGCCCCAAGGAAGCAGCTTGCTACGAAAGCTGCCCGCAAGAGCGCCCCGGCCACGGGGGGAGTGAAGAAGCCACATCGCTACCGGCCTGGCACTGTTGCTTTGAGGGAGATCAGGCGCTACCAGAAAAGCACTGAACTGCTCATCCGCAAGCTGCCATTCCAGCGCCTGGTAAGGGAGATTGCACAGGACTTCAAGACTGACCTGCGCTTCCAGAGCTCGGCGGTTATGGCTCTGCAGGAAGCGAGTGAAGCCTACCTCGTGGGGCTGTTTGAGGACACAAACCTGTGTGCTATCCACGCCAAAAGAGTCACCATCATGCCCAAGGACATCCAGCTTGCCAGGCGCATACGTGGGGAGCGTGCCTAGACACCTCGTCATTCTCTGCTGCACGTAGAAACAAAAACGGCCCTTATGAGGGCCAATAATAACTGACAAAATTGAAAGGGAAACAGTTGGCTGTTTACAATTTACATCTATTTTTGTCGACCAATTTTTCCTTGACCTTGCTGGCAAATAAAAATTAAAGAATTAAAAAATTATATAATTCATTGACAAATTACTGCATTTTAATTGAGCTGTTGAACACATAAAATTATTATGTTCTGTGTGTGTGTGTGTGTGTGTTTTGTGTGTGTGTGTAGGCATGATGATTATGAGAGTCGGTAATTTCAGAAGAAAAAAAAATTGATACATAATCTGTGTGTTTGTTGTGTTGTTTTACGCAGTTCAGACAATGAACCATGTAGGTTTGAGTAATGATAGACGAACACACCCTGTCCACCTTATATATATATATATATAAGAGAGAGAGAGAGAGAGGGAGAAGGGGGGGGGGGACACACACACACACATATGCATATTTTCATTTTTTTTTTTTTTTTATGTATAGGAGTTGTGACAGCAGAGAGCAGATACCTTCAGGTAAAAATTGTTGGCCCTTAGAAGGGCCGATAATGTAGCATTGTACCACAGCAGCTGCAAGCCTCTTCATTTCTTCTTTGGAGCAGTTTTCTTTGGCGATTTGCTCTTCGGGGCCACTTTCTTCGGTTTTGGCGCACGAGGTTTCTTGGTTGGAGGCTTGGACACCTTTTTCGCCTTCGAAGGTGACTTCTTGGGCTTCGGAGTCGTAGCTGCTGCCTTCTTTTTCTTCTCAGCTGTAGGTGTAGCTTTCTTGACTGACTTCTTGGTCACTGCTGTTTTCTTGGCCACGGATCTCTTCTTTTCCTTGGGGGCAGCAGCCCCTCGTTTCCCACCAACAGTCTTGGGCTGGTCAGGAGCACTGCCAGATCCAGATGCCAGTTTAAAGGACCCTGAGGCCCCCTTCCCTTTCGTCTGGATGAGTTCGCCGCTGGCTACAGCTGCCTTCAGGTATTTTTTTATGAAAGGTGCCAACTTCTCAGCATCAACTTTGTAGGTGGATGCGACATACTTCTTTATGGCTTGCAATGAAGACCCGCCTCTTTCCTTAAGGCTTTTTATTGCAGAACCTACCATCTCCGATGTGCGTGGGTGTGCAGGCTTGGCTCGTGGCTTCTTCGAGGCTGCCTTGCCTTTCTTAGGGGAGGCCGCCTGGGATGGGGCCACTGCTGGTGCTGTTGCTGCTGCTCCTGTGTCTGCCATGATGTGCTTGATCGTACTGAACCTGGCAATAGTATGAGTGAAAAATTCTCATTTTCTGTTACCCAATTTTTTGGTCCCGGACCGATCGGAAAACTCTGGATACCTCGCTAGCATGGGAGCAGCGAACTCGGGACGATGAAAGTAATGCAATGCTGTTTTCACACTGCAATTTCGACCCTTTAGGGATGTGAGTGGCCCGTAGTAATATCTTAGGCAGGCACAGTAAAGGTAAGTGTTACCTGTGGCAATGGCATGGCTCCCAAAGCTTAATTCGTGGCACTAGCTGGTAATGCTGAGTTGAAGCGCGCACTCATCCAACATCCTCCACTCCGCCGCGGTTCCTGGGCTCCAGGAGGCACGGAGTGCATCGCCTGGGGTTGGCAGTTTTAGGATGGCTTGCGACAGCCTTCCTGCATTCCACTGCCAAGTTTGGTGGCCGTGTTGCATGCGTGAGCTGAAATACAGCTATTTGAATTTACAGGTGCGCCAAACAAATCTTTTCAATTGCAAAAGCTGTTCCACTATTCAAGTGCATAATTTGTGCTGGAAATGCTTGAAAATAGTGAAAGAAATGGTCTGGTACTTGAGCATCATGTCGGCTGGTAACACGGACAATAATATTGTACTTGGTGGTATTCTGTAAGCTGAAAGAAGTCATATATTTGTATAGAAATTGTGAAGGCCCTTCACATGTATCTGGTCAGACGATGATGCAGTATAGTAGAGAAAATTCTACTTGTATGTACAGTACATAAGTGGAAAGTATCATACTATGGCACCAGTGTATCCCCTGATGACAGGCAGCCACCATCATATCTTACCCCGCAGTGTCGCGGCAGCAAAATGCCACTGCATGCTGCCTGTTGCCTAGCAGGGAACATGAGTATACATCTCAAGTGTTGTATATCTTAAACTGCATTTTCCGTAAAAAAAATAAAAAGGCCTAGAGTGTTTACTTTACACATTGACGTATGTGTGTACTTTTTTGGAGAACAGGCATACTGCATACTTCCAGCTTTAATTTGTTTGGTGGAATAGAGGAACTTGTCACTGCATCCTACATTGTAGTAGCACTCGTTAAATATTTATATTGCCTGTCAGATACTTTCTCCAAAGAAGACTATGCAGTTTTGCTGGGTACGAATTATTTGCGGTGAAATTGTTACTGTCTATCGCAAGGAAGCAATGCATGATGGTAAGAAAAAAGTAGTTTGTTTCACTATTTTTCGTGAAGGGAACAGTCAAAGCTGCTGCCTTGTTCAATTCTTGTAAGACTGGTACAGCAACATGTCATGATGTTTACGGCACAGATATTTCCTTTTGTGCAGATGATGTAAGTGTTAGTATCATACTAACTGTAAAGGGTGTAAAGAAATGTTAGGGGGCAATGGGTTAATTATGGAATGATAATGTTCTTATGTTGGATCCTTGTAAGGGGGCGACATGTTCTGTGTAATAATTTATTTACAAACTATAAGCCATTCATGTTAAACTGAGACTTTTAAAGGCAGTAACAAAATGAATTAACCCCTAATAAATTTATTTTATTGCAGCCATTGACATACACCGTCTGTCTTATCGCAATGTTTATAGGAAATAGTGGTGGAAAGATAGGCATTAATTCAAAGGTATAATTTAGCAGGGCTTTAAAATATGCGCACTTCACTGTGAATAGGCGATAACAGCTATTGTCTGTCACCTAAATTCCGACAAACAAACAGAAACATTCCCCCAACCCTCCGTCATACCAACCAACCGACTTCGTACCTCGCCCATTAACCCTATTTCATCTTAAACTCTTTCAACTAGAACTACGAGACTTGCGGAGTATTAAACTGCGAAGATGGTTTTTTTTTTTTTACAATCTAACTTATCAATTTTTTTTTTTAAGAAGGAAAAAGGTTTTCGGGGGGGGGGGAGAAGGGTGAGGATATATTTTCACCGCTAATGTTATGATTGCTTTCGTAGATTATTATAACGACGAGGTTATTACTCATCGGGCATATTTTTCAAATAGGAAAAAAAAAAAAAAAAAAAAATCAGTTTGCTAACCTACAACCCAAAAAATTTGTGCGGTGTTTCTGCAAGCTAGAATATGCTGGTTGTAAAGAAATTATATTATGTGTATCTTGTATTATCGTAAAATAAATAATTAAGATCTCGTCCATATAATATCTGCATGGAAGTAACACTGTTGTATTAATTACACATATATTTTCATTCTATTGTTTTCGAAGGTTTATGTTGGCTATTCTGCTGCTACTTTTGTGTGTAATGTCGACAGTTTTGTTATAAGTTGCGGTGACATAGTTTTGTTGGTATTATTTTAATAGAAGATACTAGAAAAGTTTTAATTTCAAGACCATTTTCACATAATTGAAAATTATGTGTCGGTGTTTGTTTCATCCCTGTGAAAGAAGGGAAGAAAGTGATCTTGTGGGCAGCAGTTCCCCAGTGTTTACTTATGTAAGAATGTGGTTGTGTGTGCTCGGGAAAAACGTGGATGCGAAAGTGATATTCCGGAATGTCAATTGTATGCTGCGATGATACCCTGTGAACAACCAGTGGCACAAATTAGCTGTTAAATTTTTATTTGAAATGTGTGCTAATGTTGGATGGTTAAGCGTTAACCCCTAGTAATTTTTTTTGCGCAGGAGGGTTTGGGGGAATGGGCTCAGTCTTTGAGCGCAGCATACAGCAAAACTTGGTTTTCATTTTAGAAGCATCTTTTTGGTTGGCATGAACAATTGTGTAGTAGTGGAGTGTCATTGTTTGTATTGTGAAAAGAAAAATATATACTGTTAGACATTTTGTATCTGTGGCAGAGCGACAATTGTAGAGAAGTACTCGTCCACTGATTTTCAAGAAACAGTATGTATGTGTGTGTGTGTGCTTTATGAATAATGTATTCAGAGACTGTTATCACAACTGGTTTTTGAAAAGTTTTGAATAATTGTGTAGGACAAAAAATTATTATTTTTTTCAGCAATGTGCCGAAAATAGGAGGGGTGGAGAGGTCAATTGGTTAGTGTTGGGGGAAAAAGAGGCAATTATAATTATTTATCCCAAATTTCACGACGATTATTGAAAAGAATATCTGGCATTGTAAGGGGAAGGCTATTGTGTTGTTTTATTACCACAGAGTTTCAGCACTTGCAATGTAATGTGGGGGGGGGGGGGGGTGCTGTCACACAATTCCCCTCCCCCCCTACACCCCCCACCATATTTTTTCCCACTACCTCCAGGGCCATGACCGCAGAAAATATCGAAAATGAAGTAATGAAAAATTTAATTAAGGTAAGTCAGTTTTAATAGGGGCAAGGTGCTTATAGGCATAACATTTGAATGCCAACGGCACGCGGTGTTCCCAAGCGGTCACCCATCTAAGTACTAACCGCGCCCGACCCTGTTTAACTTCGGTGATCAGACGAGAACCGGTGTTTTCAGGGTGGTATGGCCGTTGGCGATGTACTTTGCTGTTGTTGTGGTACATACTTGTATGGGAAATAAGATAGTAAAATCACTTGTAATCACTGTCGTGCATGTTTGATTGCTTATTTTGCAGATGTGTTGGCATCACTGAAATTTAATAGTGTGATTTTATTAGTTGACAATACTTTTGGTTCCAATTACTTAACTTGCACGAGAAATTACATACTTAAGTAACTCAGGATATGTAAAGTGATTTTATATAGAATATGCACAGTGTAGCATACATAAGAGGATGTGTGTTAAGTGAAGAGATTTGCTTGATTATAAAAAACAGCAGACATCGTCGGAAATTGTAACATAATATATATTACGCCAAGCTATAATTTCACATATGATTAAACTTTGTTTCCCAAAACATGTGATTACCCAAATATTCCACCGAATAGGTAGACTGGCAAATTATATTTCCTTAAGCGGCCATACAAAGAGTATGGAGGGTTATCATGCATGTTGTTTCAGCTGTGCCCATTGGCGTTGGAGAAGGTGGCGACATGGAGATACTGTCCCTCCCCTAAAGCAGTTAATTTTCTTTTCAACTCCAGGAATCAAAATATACGAATAAATTATAAACATATTTCTTAAATATCTGTAAGTGTATATATGTATTATCATAACTCAAGATTAGGCAAAATATAATTTTGTTAGGCAAGACAGTAATACTGGTTTGGCTTCAGTTCTATAATGAACATTGCAAAAAACATCCTCGACGACCCCCATGCAAAGTTGAACTGTGTACACCTAGAAAAATACACCAAAAGGAAAGAGCATCACATTCGTGCATTCCCAGTGTAACCCAATTGATCTGTTTTTATTAGATATAGTGGTCATCACATCGCAATAATCAAATAATTTCCCCCTCCCCCCTTTAAAAAACACTTATTAATCTGTTTTTTTTTTTTTTTATGTTTAGAAATTCGCTGGTTTTTGAAGGGGGGAGTGGGGTTGGGTGGTGGTGGGGGTGTGGTAAAAGGCCTGGTAATTTATGGAATGTTAATCAGCTCAGCTGTTAATAAATTGGTTTATGCTGTCACTTTTTGGTTAAATAAAGTGGTATAAAAAATTGAGTGCAGGACCTAAAGTTAGCTTAAGCAGGATGGAATATACTACCCCCCCCCCTTTTTTTTTTCTTCACCAACCCGCTAGATAATAGACTTGGAAAATTATATTTATTTATTTCTGCAGGGGGTAATGCCATCGTACCACCCCCCCCCCCCTTCCAAAAAAAAAAATTGGTTCCGTAAATCAACAACGGGACATCAAAGTTTATCACGCATCTTTTGGCGGCGCTGGTTGGTAGCAGTGTTCCGCGATTGTTTTGTCTGGATATTTTTATTTTTTTGTATTTGAAAAAATTAAAAAATTAGTAAATAAAGTGTTGCCTGAAATTGGTTTTATGTCTGCTGGAGAGAGGCGTGTCTTGCGATTGTTTATTAGGAAAACTTTGTTGTGTGTTGGCGACGTACGTTAAAACGTTATTTTTAGTGCGCGGTGAGCTAGTAAAACTGAAAATAGGCGATGAAATTTATCAGTGTTTGTGGTTTCTTACAATATTCCGTGATGCAAGTGGATGCGTATCAGTTTGTACCTTCCCGAGTCCTGGTTTAGAGACGGCATGTTTCAAACACCTGGGTTTCTGTGGTGTGCAAAAAGCATCGATGGTCAGCGTGCTAGCCTCGGAACGGTACTGTAATGTAGAGGTATTTATTTGTAATATGCGTGAATCGGAATGAGAACAGTGCTATGCTCGTATGACGTAAGTAAACGTTTGTGTATTTATTTTTTCCCCGAGTGTGGGGCATTTTGCACTGCAAAATTTGCATAAAGCTTAGGTTTATTGTAAAGAAAGCACGTTGCACTTCACATTATACAGTCGGCTAAAAATGTATTACGAGAAGTATGTAATGCTGCTGCCAGCACATAGGACAAAAATCATTATTAGGCTGTTAATGGTAAAGTGAGCACACTTTTGAGGCCCGCCCTACTTACTTTGTTTTTTTTTTTTTTTTTTTTTTTTCAGCCATTGTTTATCCCTCTGCCACATTTTAAAATAAATATTGCGATGTAAATAATTAATACATGGTGTAAATTCCACAGTACTAAAATAAATTATATATTTAATTGACAGACTGTTTTTCCAAATGAGACAAAGTGCTTCAAAAATTGCTCAATTTATCATGAATAGCATATATGTAAAAGATAGGTGTTATTAAAATCTTAATATATATATATGAAACTGTTGTTTTTATTATTATTATTATTGTTAATATTATTATTATTAGTATTACTACTACGACGATCGCCACACCACTGTCATAGTAAGAACATCCTTTAATGGTGATTGGGAGATATTTGAAGAGTTTTAAGGTTGTGACACATTGAATGGTGTTTTTGTTTTGCTAGAAATATTGTGTAATGTATGTGTGTCTTGTGCAGGGTATTACACAGATAAATATAACCAGGGTTGTTTACGTAGTTAGGTAATAAATGAATAAGCTTAGTCTATTGAGGATAGGTGTACAGGAAGAGCAGGCTTTTCATACTTGCTTTGGTATGATAATTTGATCACACATAAAATATTTCACATAATCCTCCAGTAGCTTGTTTATGCCATATGTCGGTTATCCAAGTACAATTTTTCTTGAACTTATAGGTGTTTTTATGGTTTTAAATTTTATTAAAAAGTATTTTAATCATATTCATTAATAGCTATTTCAATTTAAATGAATTTTTTGTGAGAAGAAGTGAAAATGTATACACACACATCTTAGTATTGTAATGTTGGAGAACTTGATTTAAAATAAAATAGGCATATATATATAAATTATGGACAGCAGCAAAAATTAGTTCCTCTCATGTTATTGTTGTTGGTCCTTAAAAGGACCGTTTATGTAGTTTGCACTGGCCAGGGGCAGCTCACTTGGAGCTGGTGTACTTGGTGACTGCCTTTGTGCCCTCGCTGACGGCGTGCTTGGCCAGCTCCCCTGGCAGCAGAAGTCGTACAGCAGTCTGTATTTCGCGGCTTGTTATGGTGGACCGCTTATTGTAGTGAGCGAGACGACTTGCTTCTGCTGCTATGCGTTCAAAGATGTCGTTGACGAAGCTGTTCATGATGCTCATGGCCTTGGATGATATGCCAGTGTCTGGGTGAACCTGCTTCAACACTTTGTAGATGTAGATGGCATAGCTTTCCTTCCTCTTGCGCTTCTTCTTCTTGTCTCCCTTGGAGATGTTTTTCTGAGCCTTGCCTGCTTTCTTTGCTGCCTTTCCACTAGTTTTAGGAGGCATTGTGTTGCTGTGCTGCGCGCCTTCAAATGACAGGCAGGCGAAAGGTGGAGGATAAAAACTCGGGACGACTCCACGGTGCGCGACCAATCGCAGTGCTTTGCCGCTTCTGATTGGTCGCGCACCGTGGAAGGCCACATGACAAAACAAGATGTTCTGGGTTGTGCGCTGGCACTTTCTCGCTGGTTTCGCTAGTCGCTGTCGCTCTGTACATCTGAACTCATCATGTCAGGAAGGGGTAAAGGTGGGAAAGTGAAGGGGAAATCGAAGTCGCGCTCAAGCCGTGCAGGACTGCAGTTCCCAGTCGGGCGAATCCACAGGCTGCTGCGCAAGGGCAACTATGCAGAGCGTGTTGGGGCAGGTGCTCCAGTATATTTGGCTGCTGTGATGGAATACCTGGCAGCTGAAGTGCTCGAACTGGCGGGGAATGCAGCCCGTGATAACAAAAAGACGAGGATCATCCCACGACACCTCCAGCTGGCTATCCGCAATGATGAGGAGCTGAACAAGTTGTTGTCTGGTGTGACAATCGCCCAGGGCGGCGTCCTACCCAACATCCAAGCCGTGCTTCTGCCCAAGAAAACTGAGAAGAAAGCTTAAGGCTTCTTTCTGCCTGCCTGTCTGCTTAGCTACAATAACAAACGGTCCTTCTAAGGACCAACATGTGGTTCACATGAAGGGAACAGTTGTCTGTTGAGATAAAATAGTTTGCCTTTGTGCACTGTGTTAAATTAATTATTTTACTATCATCTCCAGCTTTCTTGATGCAGTGTGACTTATGTATACACATACACACACAAACACAGTTGCAGTGTGTCTAAAATAGCTTGCAGGTAATGTAATTTGTGCTGAAAACCAAACATCCTGCAAGAGACATGTAACCACCATTTTCTCATTTGTTTGCATACATACCTACATACATGCACACTGTACATTACATATAGGCCTACAAAATTCGGCAGACATGCACATGTTAGATATCAGACTTAAATTAAAAATTAAAGCCATTATTATTTTTGCATTCAAATCATGGTCAGGGTATTATATTTGCAGCTTGCCATATTTTGCAAATAATGTGTACATGTTAGAAGGGAAATATATAATTTAGAGTTATTTGATGGAAATAATTTTTTTTTTTTTTTTTTTTTTTCCCAAGACATTATGCATGCTTTGAAAGAATAAAGTGACCATATTAGCAAAGTGTAAAGGCTTGCATTACTTATTTCGGCATAGTCCTTTATTATTTAGTTGTACCTAAATGAAGCTTGTTTCTTGTGTTCATTGTGTTTTTCTGACAGGTGTAGTGGTACAGTGATACAGTAACTGCTACCTCCCATTGCAATACTGTGATGGCCCTTAAAAGGGCCGTTTTTGATGGCTGGCCGAGTTTGGCTTAACCTCCGAAGCCGTAGAGGGTGCGGCCCTGCCTTTTCAAGGCATACACGACGTCCATTGCAGTGACAGTTTTCCTCTTGGCATGCTCTGTGTAGGTGACAGCATCGCGGATGACATTTTCCAAAAACACTTTCAGCACACCTCGTGTCTCTTCATAGATGAGCCCCGAGATGCGCTTCACTCCTCCACGCCTGGCCAGCCTGCGGATTGCCGGCTTGGTAATTCCCTGGATGTTGTCACGCAGCACCTTCCTGTGGCGCTTTGCTCCACCTTTTCCCAGACCCTTGCCACCCTTGCCACGTCCAGTCATGTTGGCTTATTCCTTGTTGCAGCTGGATTGCTGCCACACAAATTTTCCATTCCAGTTTTGATGAAATGGCCTGCGCGTGTAATTGGCTGACACCGTCCGCCAATAGGAGCGCTGGCCAATAGTAGCGCACCGCCAGTTTTAACAAAACTGTGTTACTGAATTGCAGGCTGCCGCAGTCAGTGTTGACTTCGCCTTCGACTAAGGAGGGTGCGTCTCTGCTTCTTCTGGCTGAATACGACTATTAGCGACTATTAACATTTTAGCTCGTGGCATACACCCTGTACTCTGTGATCGGCCTGGAAACAGGTCATCTTGAGCCTAGCCCCTAGTGGGTCAGCGATCACTCTGTATAGCACCGATCTAGATACTTTTTTAACAACACTTTCTCGCAGTTTGCAAACAACACAGCATCGAGAGTCGCTCCACACCGAGCCTACCCCTCCCCCATCACCCTCCACGGGTCATGGCGGCGGGCGGGGAACCGACGACGCCAACAATGTCCACGTCAACAATGTCCACACCAACTTCCTCCCGATCGTCAACACCGGCCGCAGGAAATTACACTTCTGACATGGAAACCGAATTCCAATTAGTCAAACGTAAAGCTGACAGAACAACCACGCAGGAGAACAAGCGTCTCCATTCTGTGTCGTCCGAGGCACATACAAACGCCATAACTACACAAAATAGGTTTTCCCCGCTTAAGGAGGTAACGGAAAAAACCTCAGCATTTGATCGTCCCGGCTCTTCAAGCATCTCCACCCACAAAACACAAACGGCTGCACCACAAACACGTCAGAAAAAACAAAACCAGTACAGATTAGTGGTTCCTGACGCCACAAAATACAACCTACTTGTCCAGAAACTGCGAGCCATTAGTAGGGACGGGTTCTCCCTTCTCCCCACAGCTCGCGGAACACAAATCCTGACCAAAAACATTAACTTTTTCACAGCTGCTCGCACAATGCTAGAAGCGAACTACATACATTACTATACTTTCTGTCAAGCTGCCGAGCTCCCACAGAAAGTCGTTTTGACCTCCACACCACAACCGACATTGCGGACATCAAGTCGGACCTGGAATGTGCCGGATACTCAATCCAGCACATTTATCAATTTAAAAAACGTATCCAAGATGAAACAGACCCCACGAAATTCACGTTGGAGCCGCAACGTTTTTTCTGCGTCACGGCGGCGCAGAACAATTCTCTCCCTCCTCTGCACTCTGTCACGAGGATAAACATGACAATAGTTCATCCCCGACAATACAAGAAACGGCCGACAGACGTGGCACAATGCCGCAACTGCCTAGCGTTAGGACACACAAAAAATCATTGCTCCATGCCGACGAAATGCCCTCACTGCGCCGGCCCTCACCCCGAGAGTGCTTGCGCAACAATCAAAAACAACTCCAAGCCTACATGCAGTAACTGCGCGGGCGAACACACAGCCCTATCAAAAGCCTGCCCCAAGTTCCTGGACTTGGTGCAGAAAAGAACTACTGCTGCCGCTACGAAAATCGCGACAAAAACCGCAAAACAACCTCCTGCCCCATCCAGATTTCCAGTCAGGCCATTACAGCCTGGCAAAACTTATTCGCAGGCACTCTCTGCAAATATACACAAACCAGCTCCCACTCTTGACACCCCTGCGATGCCAAACACACAACCGCAGTCCCGCCCTCGCCAGCGAAATTCGCCGGGAGAGATGCGAAACGTAATGCGGGATTTCCATGAACTCATGGAATTCCTTAGAGCATGCGACTTCGCCTCGCTCATGGCTCATTTCCACCCCTACATACAAAAACTCCGCAACACCACTGAAAAACAAGAGAGAACCTGGCTACTTCTCGAAGCCATGGCGTCATTTGCGGCCCCCTAGCCTGTCAACTAGATCCGTATATACCAAGTTCCCCTACTCTGAACTGGAGCGACTCTGAAACACTTAACATTTACATTACTCACTATGACGAGCGAAATTAAACGCAATAATACAGCCCGAATTCACAAAAAAAATGGCCCCGAAACTGGCCGGAGTTTTCCGATCGGTCCGGGACAAACAACTACCTTGTGGCAGGACCGTTTGGCGCTAGCATCACGCCAGCCATATCGCTCTCGGACTTCCCCGAGTTAACATGTTTTACCTAACTTTAGCCGCTCGTCACGGTACATTCACACATGCACTCACACAACAATTAGATTATTTAATTGAATATAACATATGACAAATTAAGTAATTACAAAAACTGAACCAATAACACTGATTTAAATTTTCGCGAATCTTAAATTCACCACTTCAATATATATTTAATTAACTTAATTTAATTAATTTAATTATATAAACCCTTGCCACTCCAGTCATGGGAAAGCTACTTTCATCGAATATTTAACTTCATTTGGCTATTAACCTCCGCTTTTTATATCAAACTGTCGCTAGCTCTCTCACAGGGAGCTCGTGACAGTACTTCACAAGTCCTGAACTTTAAAATTCCGCGCTGATAGAATCAATTAACTTCTCCACTCTCTTTTATTCCGTACAGGCAGGGAAAAAGAGAGTAAAAATCAGTCATGGAAACAGCTCCCAGGCGCTACCCTGGGAATCCTGTACAATAATGTTGCTTGGCAGCTTGAAGTAATTTTGATGGATGCGGAGGGGGGCGGGGGTTAGCTTCTCCTCGCCTCCGCAAACTAATTGATAACTAACTGGGTGGCCAAGGTCCCTCACAAGGGACCGATCTACCCCCGCGCTGAGGGAGTAGCGTCCCAGTGATGTAAAATGGCGGCTGCCGCAGACAGCCCACAGTGGAGGAGTTGAACGGACCAGGATCAGGATGGCTCGCACAAAGCAGACAGCCCGCAAGTCGACGGGAGGCAAAGCCCCAAGGAAGCAGCTTGCTACGAAAGCTGCCCGCAAGAGCGCCCCGGCCACGGGGGGAGTGAAGAAGCCACATCGCTACCGGCCTGGCACTGTTGCTTTGAGGGAGATCAGGCGCTACCAGAAAAGCACTGAACTGCTCATCCGCAAGCTGCCATTCCAGCGCCTGGTAAGGGAGATTGCACAGGACTTCAAGACTGACCTGCGCTTCCAGAGCTCGGCGGTTATGGCTCTGCAGGAAGCGAGTGAAGCCTACCTCGTGGGGCTGTTTGAGGACACAAACCTGTGTGCTATCCACGCCAAAAGAGTCACCATCATGCCCAAGGACATCCAGCTTGCCAGGCGCATACGTGGGGAGCGTGCCTAGACACCTCGTCATTCTCTGCTGCACGTAGAAACAAAAACGGCCCTTATGAGGGCCAATAATAACTGACAAAATTGAAAGGGAAACAGTTGGCTGTTTACAATTTACATCTATTTTTGTCGACCAATTTTTCCTTGACCTTGCTGGCAAATAAAAATTAAAGAATTAAAAAATTATATAATTCATTGACAAATTACTGCATTTTAATTGAGCTGTTGAACACATAAAATTATTATGTTCTGTGTGTGTGTGTGTGTGTGTTTGTGTGTGTGTGTAGGCATGATGATTATGAGAGTCGGTAATTTCAGAAGAAAAAAAAATTGATACATAATCTGTGTGTTTGTTGGTTGTTTTACGCAGTTCAGACAATGAACCATGTAGGTTTGAGTAATGATAGACGAACACACCCTGTCCACCTTATATATATATATATATATAGAGAGAGAGAGAGAGAGGGTGAAGGGGGGGGGGGGACACACACACACACATATGCATATTTTCATTTTTTTTTTTTTTTATGTATAGGAGTTGTGACAGCAGAGAGCAGATACCTTCAGGTAAAAATTGTTGGCCCTTAGAAGGGCCGATAATGTAGCATTGTACCACAGCAGCTGCAAGCCTCTTCATTTCTTCTTTGGAGCAGTTTTCTTTGGCGATTTGCTCTTCGGGGCCACTTTCTTCGGTTTTGGCGCACGAGGTTTCTTGGTTGGAGGCTTGGACACCTTTTTCGCCTTCGAAGGTGACTTCTTGGGCTTCGGAGTCGTAGCTGCTGCCTTCTTTTTCTTCTCAGCTGTAGGTGTAGCTTTCTTGACTGACTTCTTGGTCACTGCTGTTTTCTTGGCCACGGATCTCTTCTTTTCCTTGGGGGCAGCAGCCCCTCGTTTCCCACCAACAGTCTTGGGCTGGTCAGGAGCACTGCCAGATCCAGATGCCAGTTTAAAGGACCCTGAGGCCCCCTTCCCTTTCGTCTGGATGAGTTCGCCGCTGGCTACAGCTGCCTTCAGGTATTTTTTTATGAAAGGTGCCAACTTCTCAGCATCAACTTTGTAGGTGGATGCGACATACTTCTTTATGGCTTGCAATGAAGACCCGCCTCTTTCCTTAAGGCTTTTTATTGCAGAACCTACCATCTCCGATGTGCGTGGGTGTGCAGGCTTGGCTCGTGGCTTCTTCGAGGCTGCCTTGCCTTTCTTAGGGGAGGCCGCCTGGGATGGGGCCACTGCTGGTGCTGTTGCTGCTGCTCCTGTGTCTGCCATGATGTGCTTGATCGTACTGAACCTGGCAATAGTATGAGTGAAAAATTCTCATTTTCTGTTACCCAATTTTTTGGTCCCGGACCGATCGGAAAACTCTGGATACCTCGCTAGCATGGGAGCAGCGAACTCGGGACGATGAAAGTAATGCAATGCTGTTTTCACACTGCAATTTCGACCCTTTAGGGATGTGAGTGGCCCGTAGTAATATCTTAGGCAGGCACAGTAAAGGTAAGTGTTACCTGTGGCAATGGCATGGCTCCCAAAGCTTAATTCGTGGCACTAGCTGGTAATGCTGAGTTGAAGCGCGCACTCATCCAACATCCTCCACTCCGCCGCGGTTCCTGGGCTCCAGGAGGCACGGAGTGCATCGCCTGGGGTTGGCAGTTTTAGGATGGCTTGCGACAGCCTTCCTGCATTCCACTGCCAAGTTTGGTGGCCGTGTTGCATGCGTGAGCTGAAATACAGCTATTTGAATTTACAGGTGCGCCAAACAAATCTTTTCAATTGCAAAAGCTGTTCCACTATTCAAGTGCATAATTTGTGCTGGAAATGCTTGAAAATAGTGAAAGAAATGGTCTGGTACTTGAGCATCATGTCGGCTGGTAACACGGACAATAATATTGTACTTGGTGGTATTCTGTAAGCTGAAAGAAGTCATATATTTGTATAGAAATTGTGAAGGCCCTTCACATGTATCTGGTCAGACGATGATGCAGTATAGTAGAGAAAATTCTACTTGTATGTACAGTACATAAGTGGAAAGTATCATACTATGGCACCAGTGTATCCCCTGATGACAGGCAGCCACCATCATATCTTACCCCGCAGTGTCGCGGCAGCAAAATGCCACTGCATGCTGCCTGTTGCCTAGCAGGGAACATGAGTATACATCTCAAGTGTTGTATATCTTAAACTGCATTTTCCGTAAAAAAAATAAAAAGGCCTAGAGTGTTTACTTTACACATTGACGTATGTGTGTACTTTTTTGGAGAACAGGCATACTGCATACTTCCAGCTTTAATTTGTTTGGTGGAATAGAGGAACTTGTCACTGCATCCTACATTGTAGTAGCACTCGTTAAATATTTATATTGCCTGTCAGATACTTTCTCCAAAGAAGACTATGCAGTTTTGCTGGGTACGAATTATTTGCGGTGAAATTGTTACTGTCTATCGCAAGGAAGCAATGCATGATGGTAAGAAAAAAGTAGTTTGTTTCACTATTTTTCGTGAAGGGAACAGTCAAAGCTGCTGCCTTGTTCAATTCTTGTAAGACTGGTACAGCAACATGTCATGATGTTTACGGCACAGATATTTCCTTTTGTGCAGATGATGTAAGTGTTAGTATCATACTAACTGTAAAGGGTGTAAAGAAATGTTAGGGGGCAATGGGTTAATTATGGAATGATAATGTTCTTATGTTGGATCCTTGTAAGGGGGCGACATGTTCTGTGTAATAATTTATTTACAAACTATAAGCCATTCATGTTAAACTGAGACTTTTAAAGGCAGTAACAAAATGTATTAACCCCTAATAAATTTATTTTATTGCAGCCATTGACATACACCGTCTGTCTTATCGCAATGTTTATAGGAAATAGTGGTGGAAAGATAGGCATTAATTCAAAGGTATAATTTAGCAGGGCTTTAAAATATGCGCACTTCACTGTGAATAGGCGATAACAGCTATTGTCTGTCACCTAAATTCCGACAAACAAACAGAAACATTCCCCCAACCCTCCGTCATACCAACCAACCGACTTCGTACCTCGCCCATTAACCCTATTTCATCTTAAACTCTTTCAACTAGAACTACGAGACTTGCGGAGTATTAAACTGCGAAGATGGTTTTTTTTTTTTACAATCTAACTTATCAATTTTTTTTTTTAAGAAGGAAAAAGGTTTTCGGGGGGGGGGGGAGAAGGGTGAGGATATATTTTCACCGCTAATGTTATGATTGCTTTCGTAGATTATTATAACGACGAGGTTATTACTCACTCGGGCATATTTTTCAAATAGGAAAAAAAAAAAAATAAAAAAATCAGTTTGCTAACCTACAACCCAAAAAATTTGTGCGGTGTTTCTGCAAGCTAGAATATGCTGGTTGTAAAGAAATTATATTATGTGTATCTTGTATTATCGTAAAATAAATAATTAAGATCTCGTCCATATAATATCTGCATGGAAGTAACACTGTTGTATTAATTACACATATATTTTCATTCTATTGTTTTCGAAGGTTTATGTTGGCTATTCTGCTGCTACTTTTGTGTGTAATGTCGACAGTTTTGTTTATAAGTTGCGGTGACATAGTTTTGTTGGTATTATTTTAATAGAAGATACTAGAAAAGTTTTAATTTCAAGACCATTTTCACATAATTGAAAATTATGTGTCGGTGTTTGTTTCATCCCTGTGAAAGAAGGGAAGAAAGTGATCTTGTGGGCAGCAGTTCCCCAGTGTTTACTTATGTAAGAATGTGGTTGTGTGTGCTCGGGAAAAACGTGGATGCGAAAGTGATATTCCGGAATGTCAATTGTATGCTGCGATGATACCCTGTGAACAACCAGTGGCACAAATTAGCTGTTAAATTTTTATTTGAAATGTGTGCTAATGTTGGATGGTTAAGCGTTAACCCCTAGTAATTTTTTTTTGCGCAGGAGGGTTTGGGGGAATGGGCTCAGTCTTTGAGCGCAGCATACAGCAAAACTTGGTTTTCATTTTAGAAGCATCTTTTTGGTTGGCATGAACAATTGTGTAGTAGTGGAGTGTCATTGTTTGTATTGTGAAAAGAAAAATATATACTGTTAGACATTTTGTATCTGTGGCAGAGCGACAATTGTAGAGAAGTACTCGTCCACTGATTTTCAAGAAACAGTATGTATGTGTGTGTGTGTGCTTTATGAATAATGTATTCAGAGACTGTTATCACAACTGGTTTTTGAAAAGTTTTGAATAATTGTGTAGGACAAAAAATTATTATTTTTTTCAGCAATGTGCCGAAAATAGGAGGGGTGGAGAGGTCAATTGGTTAGTGTTGGGGGAAAAAGAGGCAATTATAATTATTTATCCCAAATTTCACGACGATTATTGAAAAGAATATCTGGCATTGTAAGGGGAAGGCTATTGTGTTGTTTTATTACCACAGAGTTTCAGCACTTGCAATGTAATGTGGGGGGGGGGGGGGTGCTGTCACACAATTCCCCTCCCCCCCTACACCACCCACCATATTTTTTCCCACTACCTCCAGGGCCATGACCGCAGAAAATATCGAAAATGAAGTAATGAAAAATTTAATTAAGGTAAGTCAGTTTTAATAGGGGCAAGGTGCTTATAGGCATAACATTTGAATGCCAACGGCACGCGGTGTTCCCAAGCGGTCACCCATCTAAGTACTAACCGCGCCCGACCCTGTTTAACTTCGGTGATCAGACGAGAACCGGTGTTTTCAGGGTGGTATGGCCGTTGGCGATGTACTTTGCTGTTGTTGTGGTACATACTTGTATGGGAAATAAGATAGTAAAATCACTTGTAATCACTGTCGTGCATGTTTGATTGCTTATTTTGCAGATGTGTTGGCATCACTGAAATTTAATAGTGTGATTTTATTAGTTGACAATACTTTTGGTTCCAATTACTTAACTTGCACGAGAAATTACATACTTAAGTAACTCAGTATATGTAAAGTGATTTTATATAGAATATGCACAGTGTAGCATACATAAGAGGATGTGTGTTAAGTGAAGAGATTTGCTTGATTATAAAAAACAGCAGACATCGTCGGAAATTGTAACATAATATATGACGTAAGTAAACGTTTGTGTATTTATTTTTTCCCCGAGTGTGGGGCATTTTGCACTGCAAAATTTGCATAAAGCTTAGGTTTATTGTAAAGAAAGCACGTTGCACTTCACATTATACAGTCGGCTAAAAATGTATTACGAGAAGTATGTAATGCTGCTGCCAGCACATAGGACAAAAATCATTATTAGGCTGTTAATGGTAAAGTGAGCACACTTTTGAGGCCCGCCCTACTTACTTGTTTTTTTTTTTTTTTTTTTTTTTTTTTCAGCCATTGTTTATCCCTCTGCCACATTTTAAAATAAATATTGCGATGTAAATAATTAATACATGGTGTAAATTCCACAGTACTAAAATAAATTATATATTTAATTGACAGACTGTTTTTCCAAATGAGACAAAGTGCTTCAAAAATTGCTCAATTTATCATGAATAGCATATATGTAAAAGATAGGTGTTTATTAAAATCTTAATATATATATATGAAACTGTTGTTTTTATTATTATTATTATTGTTAATATTATTATTATTAGTATTACTACTACGACGATCGCCACACCACTGTCATAGTAAGAACATCCTTTAATGGTGATTGGGAGATATTTGAAGAGTTTTAAGGTTGTGACACATTGAATGGTGTTTTTGTTTTGCTAGAAATATTGTGTAATGTATGTGTGTCTTGTGCAGGGTATTACACAGATAAATATAACCAGGGTTGTTTACGTAGTTAGGTAATAAATGAATAAGCTTAGTCTATTGAGGATAGGTGTACAGGAAGAGCAGGCTTTTCATACTTGCTTTGGTATGATAATTTGATCACACATAAAATATTTCACATAATCCTCCAGTAGCTTGTTTATGCCATATGTCGGTTATCCAAGTACAATTTTTCTTGAACTTATAGGTGTTTTTATGGTTTTAAATTTTATTAAAAAGTATTTTAATCATATTCATTAATAGCTATTTCAATTTAAATGAATTTTTTGTGAGAAGAAGTGAAAATGTATACACACACATCTTAGTATTGTAATGTTGGAGAACTTGATTTAAAATAAAATAGGCATATATATATAAATTATGGACAGCAGCAAAAATTAGTTCCTCTCATGTTATTGTTGTTGGTCCTTAAAAGGACCGTTTATGTAGTTTGCACTGGCCAGGGGCAGCTCACTTGGAGCTGGTGTACTTGGTGACTGCCTTTGTGCCCTCGCTGACGGCGTGCTTGGCCAGCTCCCCTGGCAGCAGAAGTCGTACAGCAGTCTGTATTTCGCGGCTTGTTATGGTGGACCGCTTATTGTAGTGAGCGAGACGACTTGCTTCTGCTGCTATGCGTTCAAAAATGTCGTTGACGAAGCTGTTCATGATGCTCATGGCCTTGGATGATATGCCAGTGTCTGGGTGAACCTGCTTCAACACTTTGTAGATGTAGATGGCATAGCTTTCCTTCCTCTTGCGCTTCTTCTTCTTGTCTCCCTTGGAGATGTTTTTCTGAGCCTTGCCTGCTTTCTTTGCTGCCTTTCCACTAGTTTTAGGAGGCATTGTGTTGCTGTGCTGCGCGCCTTCAAATGACAGGCAGGCGAAAGGTGGAGGATAAAAACTCGGGACGACTCCACGGTGCGCGACCAATCGCAGTGCTTTGCCGCTTCTGATTGGTCGCGCACCGTGGAAGGCCACATGACAAAACAAGATGTTCTGGGTTGTGCGCTGGCACTTTCTCGCTGGTTTCGCTAGTCGCTGTCGCTCTGTACATCTGAACTCATCATGTCAGGAAGGGGTAAAGGTGGGAAAGTGAAGGGGAAATCGAAGTCGCGCTCAAGCCGTGCAGGACTGCAGTTCCCAGTCGGGCGAATCCACAGGCTGCTGCGCAAGGGCAACTATGCAGAGCGTGTTGGGGCAGGTGCTCCAGTATATTTGGCTGCTGTGATGGAATACCTGGCAGCTGAAGTGCTCGAACTGGCGGGGAATGCAGCCCGTGATAACAAAAAGACGAGGATCATCCCACGACACCTCCAGCTGGCTATCCGCAATGATGAGGAGCTGAACAAGTTGTTGTCTGGTGTGACAATCGCCCAGGGCGGCGTCCTACCCAACATCCAAGCCGTGCTTCTGCCCAAGAAAACTGAGAAGAAAGCTTAAGGCTTCTTTCTGCCTGCCTGTCTGCTTAGCTACAATAACAAACGGTCCTTCTAAGGACCAACATGTGGTTCACATGAAGGGAACAGTTGTCTGTTGAGATAAAATAGTTTGCCTTTGTGCACTGTGTTAAATTAATTATTTTACTATCATCTCCAGCTTTCTTGATGCAGTGTGACTTATGTATACACATACACACACAAACACAGTTGCAGTGTGTCTAAAATAGCTTGCAGGTAATGTAATTTGTGCTGAAAACCAAACATCCTGCAAGAGACATGTAACCACCATTTTCTCATTTGTTTGCATACATACCTACATACATGCACACTGTACATTACATATAGGCCTACAAAATTCGGCAGACATGCACATGTTAGATATCAGACTTAAATTAAAAATTAAAGCCATTATTATTTTTGCATTCAAATCATGGTCAGGGTATTATATTTGCAGCTTGCCATATTTTGCAAATAATGTGTACATGTTAGAAGGGAAATATATATATTTAGAGTTATTTGATGGAAATAATTTTTTTTTTTTTTTTTTTTTTTCCCAAGACATTATGCATGCTTTGAAAGAATAAAGTGACCATATTAGCAAAGTGTAAAGGCTTGCATTACTTATTTCGGCATAGTCCTTTATTATTTAGTTGTACCTAAATGAAGCTTGTTTCTTGTGTTCATTGTGTTTTTCTGACAGGTGTAGTGGTACAGTGATACAGTAACTGCTACCTCCCATTGCAATACTGTGATGGCCCTTAAAAGGGCCGTTTTTGATGGCTGGCCGAGTTTGGCTTAACCTCCGAAGCCGTAGAGGGTGCGGCCCTGCCTTTTCAAGGCATACACGACGTCCATTGCAGTGACAGTTTTCCTCTTGGCATGCTCTGTGTAGGTGACAGCATCGCGGATGACATTTTCCAAAAACACTTTCAGCACACCTCGTGTCTCTTCATAGATGAGCCCCGAGATGCGCTTCACTCCTCCACGCCTGGCCAGCCTGCGGATTGCCGGCTTGGTAATTCCCTGGATGTTGTCACGCAGCACCTTCCTGTGGCGCTTTGCTCCACCTTTTCCCAGACCCTTGCCACCCTTGCCACGTCCAGTCATGTTGGCTTATTCCTTGTTGCAGCTGGATTGCTGCCACACAAATTTTCCATTCCAGTTTTGATGAAATGGCCTGCGCGTGTAATTGGCTGACACCGTCCGCCAATAGGAGCGCTGGCCAATAGTAGCGCACCGCCAGTTTTAACAAAACTGTGTTACTGAATTGCAGGCTGCCGCAGACAGCCCACAGTGGAGGAGTTGAACGGACCAGGATCAGGATGGCTCGCACAAAGCAGACAGCCCGCAAGTCGACGGGAGGCAAAGCCCCAAGGAAGCAGCTTGCTACGAAAGCTGCCCGCAAGAGCGCCCCGGCCACGGGGGGAGTGAAGAAGCCACATCGCTACCGGCCTGGCACTGTTGCTTTGAGGGAGATCAGGCGCTACCAGAAAAGCACTGAACTGCTCATCCGCAAGCTGCCATTCCAGCGCCTGGTAAGGGAGATTGCACAGGACTTCAAGACTGACCTGCGCTTCCAGAGCTCGGCGGTTATGGCTCTGCAGGAAGCGAGTGAAGCCTACCTCGTGGGGCTGTTTGAGGACACAAACCTGTGTGCTATCCACGCCAAAAGAGTCACCATCATGCCCAAGGACATCCAGCTTGCCAGGCGCATACGTGGGGAGCGTGCCTAGACACCTCGTCATTCTCTGCTGCACGTAGAAACAAAAACGGCCCTTATGAGGGCCAATAATAACTGACAAAATTGAAAGGGAAACAGTTGGCTGTTTACAATTTACATCTATTTTTGTCGACCAATTTTTCCTTGACCTTGCTGGCAAATAAAAATTAAAGAATTAAAAAAATTATATAATTCATTGACAGATTACTGCATTTTAATTGAGCTGTTGAACACATAAAATTATTATGTTCTGTGTGTGTGTGTGTGTGTTTGTGTGTGTGTGTAGGCATGATGATTATGAGAGTCGGTAATTTCAGAAGAAAAAAAAATTGATACATAATCTGTGTGTTTGTTGTGTTGTTTTACGCAGTTCAGACAATGAACCATGTAGGTTTGAGTAATGATAGACGAAACACACCCTGTCCACCTTATATATATATATATATAGAGAGAGAGAGAGAGTGTGAGAAGGGGGGGGGGGGACACACACACACACATATGCATATTTTCATTTTTTTTTTTTTTTTATGTATAGGAGTTGTGACAGCAGAGAGCAGATACCTTCAGGTAAAAATTGTTGGCCCTTAGAAGGGCCGATAATGTAGCATTGTACCACAGCAGCTGCAAGCCTCTTCATTTCTTCTTTGGAGCAGTTTTCTTTGGCGATTTGCTCTTCGGGGCCACTTTCTTCGGTTTTGGCGCACGAGGTTTCTTGGTTGGAGGCTTGGACACCTTTTTCGCCTTCGAAGGTGACTTCTTGGGCTTCGGAGTCGTAGCTGCTGCCTTCTTTTTCTTCTCAGCTGTAGGTGTAGCTTTCTTGACTGACTTCTTGGTCACTGCTGTTTTCTTGGCCACGGATCTCTTCTTTTCCTTGGGGGCAGCAGCCCCTCGTTTCCCACCAACAGTCTTGGGCTGGTCAGGAGCACTGCCAGATCCAGATGCCAGTTTAAAGGACCCTGAGGCCCCCTTCCCTTTCGTCTGGATGAGTTCGCCGCTGGCTACAGCTGCCTTCAGGTATTTTTTTATGAAAGGTGCCAACTTCTCAGCATCAACTTTGTAGGTGGATGCGACATACTTCTTTATGGCTTGCAATGAAGACCCGCCTCTTTCCTTAAGGCTTTTTATTGCAGAACCTACCATCTCCGATGTGCGTGGGTGTGCAGGCTTGGCTCGTGGCTTCTTCGAGGCTGCCTTGCCTTTCTTAGGGGAGGCCGCCTGGGATGGGGCCACTGCTGGTGCTGTTGCTGCTGCTCCTGTGTCTGCCATGATGTGCTTGATCGTACTGAACCTGGCAATAGTATGAGTGAAAAATTCTCATTTTCTGTTACCCAATTTTTTGGTCCCGGACCGATCGGAAAACTCTGGATACCTCGCTAGCATGGGAGCAGCGAACTCGGGACGATGAAAGTAATGCAATGCTGTTTTCACACTGCAATTTCGACCCTTTAGGGATGTGAGTGGCCCGTAGTAATATCTTAGGCAGGCACAGTAAAGGTAAGTGTTACCTGTGGCAATGGCATGGCTCCCAAAGCTTAATTCGTGGCACTAGCTGGTAATGCTGAGTTGAAGCGCGCACTCATCCAACATCCTCCACTCCGCCGCGGTTCCTGGGCTCCAGGAGGCACGGAGTGCATCGCCTGGGGTTGGCAGTTTTAGGATGGCTTGCGACAGCCTTCCTGCATTCCACTGCCAAGTTTGGTGGCCGTGTTGCATGCGTGAGCTGAAATACAGCTATTTGAATTTACAGGTGCGCCAAACAAATCTTTTCAATTGCAAAAGCTGTTCCACTATTCAAGTGCATAATTTGTGCTGGAAATGCTTGAAAATAGTGAAAGAAATGGTCTGGTACTTGAGCATCATGTCGGCTGGTAACACGGACAATAATATTGTACTTGGTGGTATTCTGTAAGCTGAAAGAAGTCATATATTTGTATAGAAATTGTGAAGGCCCTTCACATGTATCTGGTCAGACGATGATGCAGTATAGTAGAGAAAATTCTACTTGTATGTACAGTACATAAGTGGAAAGTATCATACTATGGCACCAGTGTATCCCCTGATGACAGGCAGCCACCATCATATCTTACCCCGCAGTGTCGCGGCAGCAAAATGCCACTGCATGCTGCCTGTTGCCTAGCAGGGAACATGAGTATACATCTCAAGTGTTGTATATCTTAAACTGCATTTTCCGTAAAAAAAATAAAAAGGCCTAGAGTGTTTACTTTACACATTGACGTATGTGTGTACTTTTTTGGAGAACAGGCATACTGCATACTTCCAGCTTTAATTTGTTTGGTGGAATAGAGGAACTTGTCACTGCATCCTACATTGTAGTAGCACTCGTTAAATATTTATATTGCCTGTCAGATACTTTCTCCAAAGAAGACTATGCAGTTTTGCTGGGTACGAATTATTTGCGGTGAAATTGTTACTGTCTATCGCAAGGAAGCAATGCATGATGGTAAGAAAAAAGTAGTTTGTTTCACTATTTTTCGTGAAGGGAACAGTCAAAGCTGCTGCCTTGTTCAATTCTTGTAAGACTGGTACAGCAACATGTCATGATGTTTACGGCACAGATATTTCCTTTTGTGCAGATGATGTAAGTGTTAGTATCATACTAACTGTAAAGGGTGTAAAGAAATGTTAGGGGGCAATGGGTTAATTATGGAATGATAATGTTCTTATGTTGGATCCTTGTAAGGGGGCGACATGTTCTGTGTAATAATTTATTTACAAACTATAAGCCATTCATGTTAAACTGAGACTTTTAAAGGCAGTAACAAAATGTATTAACCCCTAATAAATTTATTTTATTGCAGCCATTGACATACACCGTCTGTCTTATCGCAATGTTTATAGGAAATAGTGGTGGAAAGATAGGCATTAATTCAAAGGTATAATTTAGCAGGGCTTTAAAATATGCGCACTTCACTGTGAATAGGCGATAACAGCTATTGTCTGTCACCTAAATTCCGACAAACAAACAGAAACATTCCCCAACCCTCCGTCATACCAACCAACCGACTTCGTACCTCGCCCATTAACCCTATTTCATCTTAAACTCTTTCAACTAGAACTACGAGACTTGCGGAGTATTAAACTGCGAAGATGGTTTTTTTTTTTTACAATCTAACTTATCAATTTTTTTTTTTAAGAAGGAAAAAGGTTTTCGGGGGGGGGGGGAGAAGGGTGAGGATATATTTTCACCGCTAATGTTATGATTGCTTTCGTAGATTATTATAACGACGAGGTTATTACTCACTCGGGCATATTTTTCAAATAGGAAAAAAAAAAAAAATAAAAAAATCAGTTTGCTAACCTACAACCCAAAAAATTTGTGCGGTGTTTCTGCAAGCTAGAATATGCTGGTTGTAAAGAAATTATATTATGTGTATCTTGTATTATCGTAAAATAAATAATTAAGATCTCGTCCATATAATATCTGCATGGAAGTAACACTGTTGTATTAATTACACATATATTTTCATTCTATTGTTTTCGAAGGTTTATGTTGGCTATTCTGCTGCTACTTTTGTGTGTAATGTCGACAGTTTTGTTTATAAGTTGCGGTGACATAGTTTTGTTGGTATTATTTTAATAGAAGATACTAGAAAAGTTTTAATTTCAAGACCATTTTCACATAATTGAAAATTATGTGTCGGTGTTTGTTTCATCCCTGTGAAAGAAGGGAAGAAAGTGATCTTGTGGGCAGCAGTTCCCCAGTGTTTACTTATGTAAGAATGTGGTTGTGTGTGCTCGGGAAAAACGTGGATGCGAAAGTGATATTCCGGAATGTCAATTGTATGCTGCGATGATACCCTGTGAACAACCAGTGGCACAAATTAGCTGTTAAATTTTTATTTGAAATGTGTGCTAATGTTGGATGGTTAAGCGTTAACCCCTAGTAATTTTTTTTTGCGCAGGAGGGTTTGGGGGAATGGGCTCAGTCTTTGAGCGCAGCATACAGCAAAACTTGGTTTTCATTTTAGAAGCATCTTTTTGGTTGGCATGAACAATTGTGTAGTAGTGGAGTGTCATTGTTTGTATTGTGAAAAGAAAAATATATACTGTTAGACATTTTGTATCTGTGGCAGAGCGACAATTGTAGAGAAGTACTCGTCCACTGATTTTCAAGAAACAGTATGTATGTGTGTGTGTGTGCTTTATGAATAATGTATTCAGAGACTGTTATCACAACTGGTTTTTGAAAAGTTTTGAATAATTGTGTAGGACAAAAAATTATTATTTTTTTCAGCAATGTGCCGAAAATAGGAGGGGTGGAGAGGTCAATTGGTTAGTGTTGGGGGAAAAAGAGGCAATTATAATTATTTATCCCAAATTTCACGACGATTATTGAAAAGAATATCTGGCATTGTAAGGGGAAGGCTATTGTGTTGTTTTATTACCACAGAGATTCAGCACTTGCAATGTAATGTGGGGGGGGGGGGGGTGCTGTCACACAATTCCCCTCCCCCCCTACACCCCCCACCATATTTTTTCCCACTACCTCCAGGGCCATGACCGCAGAAAATATCGAAAATGAAGTAATGAAAAATTTAATTAAGGTAAGTCAGTTTTAATAGGGGCAAGGTGCTTATAGGCATAACATTTGAATGCCAACGGCACGCGGTGTTCCCAAGCGGTCACCCATCTAAGTACTAACCGCGCCCGACCCTGTTTAACTTCGGTGATCAGACGAGAACCGGTGTTTTCAGGGTGGTATGGCCGTTGGCGATGTACTTTGCTGTTGTTGTGGTACATACTTGTATGGGAAATAAGATAGTAAAATCACTTGTAATCACTGTCGTGCATGTTTGATTGCTTATTTTGCAGATGTGTTGGCATCACTGAAATTTAATAGTGTGATTTTATTAGTTGACAATACTTTTGGTTCCAATTACTTAACTTGCACGAGAAATTACATACTTAAGTAACTCAGGATATGTAAAGTGATTTTATATAGAATATGCACAGTGTAGCATACATAAGAGGATGTGTGTTAAGTGAAGAGATTTGCTTGATTATAAAAAACAGCAGACATCGTCGGAAATTGTAACATAATATATATTACGCCAAGCTATAATTTCACATATGATTAAACTTTGTTTCCCAAAACATGTGATTACCCAAATATTCCACCGAATAGGTAGACTGGCAAATTATATTTCCTTAAGCGGCCATACAAAGAGTATGGAGGGTTATCATGCATGTTGTTTCAGCTGTGCCCATTGGCGTTGGAGAAGGTGGCGACATGGAGATACTGTCCCTCCCCTAAAGCAGTTAATTTTCTTTTCAACTCCAGGAATCAAAATATACGAATAAATTATAAACATATTTCTTAAATATCTGTAAGTGTATATATGTATTATCATAACTCAAGATTAGGCAAAATATAATTTTGTTAGGCAAGACAGTAATACTGGTTTGGCTTCAGTTCTATAATGAACATTGCAAAAAACATCCTCGACGACCCCCATGCAAAGTTGAACTGTGTACACCTAGAAAAATACACCAAAAGGAAAGAGCATCACATTCGTGCATTCCCAGTGTAACCCAATTGATCTGTTTTTATTAGATATAGTGGTCATCACATCGCAATAATCAAATAATTTCCCCCTCCCCCCTTTAAAAAACACTTATTAATCTGTTTTTTTTTTTTTTTATGTTTAGAAATTCGCTGGTTTTTGAAGGGGGGAGTGGGGTTGGGTGGTGGTGGGGGTGTGGTAAAAGGCCTGGTAATTTATGGAATGTTAATCAGCTCAGCTGTTAATAAATTGGTTTATGCTGTCACTTTTTGGTTAAATAAAGTGGTATAAAAAATTGAGTGCAGGACCTAAAGTTAGCTTAAGCAGGATGGAATATACTACCCCCCCCCTTTTTTTTTTTCTTCACCAACCCGCTAGATAATAGACTTGGAAAATTATATTTATTTATTTCTGCAGGGGGTAATGCCATCGTACCACCCCCCCCCCCTCCTCCTCAAAAAAAAAAATTGGTTCCGTAAATCAACAACGGGACATCAAAGTTTATCACGCATCTTTTGGCGGCGCTGGTTGGTAGCAGTGTTCCGCGATTGTTTTGTCTGGATATTTTTATTTTTTTGTATTTGAAAAAATTAAAAAATTAGTAAATAAAGTGTTGCCTGAAATTGGTTTTATGTCTGCTGGAGAGAGGCGTGTCTTGCGATTGTTTATTAGGAAAACTTTGTTGTGTGTTGGCGACGTACGTTAAAACGTTATTTTTAGTGCGCGGTGAGCTAGTAAAACTGAAAATAGGCGATGAAATTTATCAGTGTTTGTGGTTTCTTACAATATTCCGTGATGCAAGTGGATGCGTATCAGTTTGTACCTTCCCGAGTCCTGGTTTAGAGACGGCATGTTTCAAACACCTGGGTTTCTGTGGTGTGCAAAAAGCATCGATGGTCAGCGTGCTAGCCTCGGAACGGTACTGTAATGTAGAGGTATTTATTTGTAATATGCGTGAATCGGAATGAGAACAGTGCTATGCTCGTATGACGTAAGTAAACGTTTGTGTATTTATTTTTTCCCCGAGTGTGGGGCATTTTGCAATGCAAAATTTGCATAAAGCTTAGGTTTATTGTAAAGAAAGCACGTTGCACTTCACATTATACAGTCGGCTAAAAATGTATTACGAGAAGTATGTAATGCTGCTGCCAGCACATAGGACAAAAATCATTATTAGGCTGTTAATGGTAAAGTGAGCACACTTTTGAGGCCCGCCCTACTTACTTGTTTTTTTTTTTTTTTTTTTTTTTTTTCAGCCATTGTTTATCCCTCTGCCACATTTTAAAATAAATATTGCGATGTAAATAATTAATACATGGTGTAAATTCCACAGTGGACATAAACTCATCTCAGGAAATAATAAATTTTACGATAAACTCGCCTTGCATAATAATCCAATAATTAGAAGAATCGGTAAATATTCCCCAGACTTAAAATCGCGTAATAGACGTCCTAAAATGCCTAGATTGCGGGTGTAATTAATCAAAAGTTGTCCCCCGGCACATAAGAAAATTATATAAAACCACAGATCTGGCGAAAATTCTCCGATCGGTCCGGGACAAAATTCAACCATTTTAACAAAAACTAGTTTGCGATAGCACTTCGCTGCTCAGTCTGCCCACAATCACAGTCCCGTTCAAATGTAATAATATCGTTTCCTAGGCATAAACTACTGAGCCAAGTTAATATTTCATTAAAGTTGGCTACTTAAAACACTATCCAAATGAAATAACGGTCCCTAAAGCACGTAAACAAGCTTAAAAACGTATTTTCTGCTCCGAAAATTACACTTAAAGCAAGATTTCTCCTGATTGGCCGGATTCTTCCCGAGGGCGGGGCCTCAATTCCCCCACCCAGAGATGGCAGCACTGTCTCCTCTTAGACGTGATAAACCCGCAACTAGTAATTACCGCCTCCTATTTTAAGTTTTACTGTAATAAATCTTAAATATAGAAGACTTTAGCTGAGACATATTGATATTATTAAATTTAATTAATCTCATACGACCACCGTACGTTTCCAGCCTGTCTTAGGACTCGGGTACTTACAGCGCCTCAGGGAATGAGACTGATTGATTAAAATATAACTAATTAAACAGAACAAGTAATTATAGAATAATTAATATTAATTCACAATTCATTACACAATCACCTCACCTCACTTCACTGCAGGCAACGCCTTTACCCAGACCCTTCGCGAATAAATTCACGGGATGTTCAGGCTTAGCTTCAGCTTTAACAAGGAAAGACTGGCCGGGAGTCTAACAAACTCTCGTCCAGTCTATAACTTACCCTGCATTTTTCAAAATTAACGAAATTTAAGGGACAACCATAGGTAACAGCCTCACTGTTACCTCCTCCCACGAACCTGTGCAGGCAGGGGAGTGGGGGGTTATCAGCAATGGGAACCAGGGTTTGCTGGGAATACTCGGCTACCCTATAAGAACTATAGCACTGGCCTAAAATATTTTGATGGGTGCAGGAGGGGGAGAGGGTTAGCTTCTCCTTTCTCCTGCATTTCACATGAGACCGCCTGGGTGGTAAAGGGCCCTCACAAGGGCCCGGGCTACCCCCGCTCTGAGCTTCGGCAGTGATTAGAAATGGCGGCGGCGCTGGCACTTTCTCGCTGGTTTCGCTAGTCGCTGTCGCTCTGTACATCTGAACTCATCATGTCAGGAAGGGGTAAAGGTGGGAAAGTGAAGGGGAAATCGAAGTCGCGCTCAAGCCGTGCAGGACTGCAGTTCCCAGTCGGGCGAATCCACAGGCTGCTGCGCAAGGGCAACTATGCAGAGCGTGTTGGGGCAGGTGCTCCAGTATATTTGGCTGCTGTGATGGAATACCTGGCAGCTGAAGTGCTCGAACTGGCGGGGAATGCAGCCCGTGATAACAAAAAGACGAGGATCATCCCACGACACCTCCAGCTGGCTATCCGCAATGATGAGGAGCTGAACAAGTTGTTGTCTGGTGTGACAATCGCCCAGGGCGGCGTCCTACCCAACATCCAAGCCGTGCTTCTGCCCAAGAAAACTGAGAAGAAAGCTTAAGGCTTCTTTCTGCCTGCCTGTCTGCTTAGCTACAATAACAAACGGTCCTTCTAAGGACCAACATGTGGTTCACATGAAGGGAACAGTTGTCTGTTGAGATAAAATAGTTTGCCTTTGTGCACTGTGTTAAATTAATTATTTTACTATCATCTCCAGCTTTCTTGATGCAGTGTGACTTATGTATACACATACACACACAAACACAGTTGCAGTGTGTCTAAAATAGCTTGCAGGTAATGTAATTTGTGCTGAAAACCAAACATCCTGCAAGAGACATGTAACCACCATTTTCTCATTTGTTTGCATACATACCTACATACATGCACACTGTACATTACATATAGGCCTACAAAATTCGGCAGACATGCACATGTTAGATATCAGACTTAAATTAAAAATTAAAGCCATTATTATTTTTGCATTCAAATCATGGTCAGGGTATTATATTTGCAGCTTGCCATATTTTGCAAATAATGTGTACATGTTAGAAGGGAATATATATATTTAGAGTTATTTGATGGAAATAATTTTTTTTTTTTTTTTTTTTTTTCCCAAGACATTATGCATGCTTTGAAAGAATAAAGTGACCATATTAGCAAAGTGTAAAGGCTTGCATTACTTATTTCGGCATAGTCCTTTATTATTTAGTTGTACCTAAATGAAGCTTGTTTCTTGTGTTCATTGTGTTTTTCTGACAGGTGTAGTGGTACAGTGATACAGTAACTGCTACCTCCCATTGCAATACTGTGATGGCCCTTAAAAGGGCCGTTTTTGATGGCTGGCCGAGTTTGGCTTAACCTCCGAAGCCGTAGAGGGTGCGGCCCTGCCTTTTCAAGGCATACACGACGTCCATTGCAGTGACAGTTTTCCTCTTGGCATGCTCTGTGTAGGTGACAGCATCGCGGATGACATTTTCCAAAAACACTTTCAGCACACCTCGTGTCTCTTCATAGATGAGCCCCGAGATGCGCTTCACTCCTCCACGCCTGGCCAGCCTGCGGATTGCCGGCTTGGTAATTCCCTGGATGTTGTCACGCAGCACCTTCCTGTGGCGCTTTGCTCCACCTTTTCCCAGACCCTTGCCACGTCCAGTCATGTTGGCTTATTCCTTGTTGCAGCTGGATTGCTGCCACGCCATTTTACATCACTGGGACGCTACTCCCTCAGCGCGGGGGTAGATCGGTCCCTTGTGAGGGACCTTGGCCACCCAGTTAGTTATCAATTAGTTTGCGGAGGCGAGGAGAAGCTAACCCCCGCCCCCCTCCGCATCCATCAAAATTACTTCAAGCTGCCAAGCAACATTATTGTACAGGATTCCCAGGGTAGCGCCTGGGAGCTGTTTCCATGACTGATTTTTACTCTCTTTTTCCCTGCCTGTACGGAATAAAAGAGAGTGGAGAAGTTAATTGATTCTATCAGCGCGGAATTTTAAAGTTCAGGACTTGTGAAGTACTGTCACGAGCTCCCTGTGAGAGAGCTAGCGACAGTTTGATATAAAAAGCGGAGGTTAATAGCCAAATGAAGTTAAATATTCGATGAAAGTAGCTTTCCCATGACTGGAGTGGCAAGGGTTTATATAATTAAATTAATTAAATTAAGTTAATTAAATATATATTGAAGTGGTGAATTTAAGATTCGCGAAAATTTAAATCAGTGTTATTGGTTCAGTTTTTGTAATTACTTAATTTGTCATATGTTATATTCAATTAAATAATCTAATTGTTGTGTGAGTGCATGTGTGAATGTACCGTGACGAGCAGCTAAAAGTTAGGTAAAAACATGTTAACTCGGGGAAGTCCGAGAACGATATGGCTGGCGTGATGCTAGCGCCAAACGGTCCTGCCACAAGGTAGTTGTTTGTCCCGGACCGATCGGAAAACTCCGGCCAGTTTCGGGGCCATTTTTTTTTTGTGAAATCGGGCTGTATTATTGCGTTTAATTTCGCTCGTCATAGTGAGTAATGTAAATGTTAAGTTTTTCAGAGTCGCTCCAGTTCAGAGTAGGGGAACTTGGTATATACGGATCTAGTTGACAGGCTAGGGGGCCGCAAATGACGCCATGGCTTCGAGAAGTAGCCAGGTTCTCTCTTGTTTTTCAGTGGTGTTGCGGAGTTTTTGTATGTAGGGGTGGAAATGAGCCATGAGCGAGGCGAAGTCGCATGCTCTAAGGAATTCCATGAGTTCATGGAAATCCCGCATTACGCTTCGCATCTCTCCCGGCGAATTTCGCTGGCGAGGGCGGGACTGCGGTTGTGTGTTTGGCATCGCAGGGGTGTCAAGAGTGGGAGCTGGTTTGTGTATATTTGCAGAGAGTGCCTGCGAATAAGTTTTGCCAGGCTGTAATGGCCTGACTGGAAATCTGGACGGGGCAGGAGGTTGTTTTGCGGTTTTTGTCGCGATTTTCGTAGCGGCAGCAGTAGTTCTTTTCTGCACCAAGTCCAGGAGCTTGGGGCAGGCTTTTGATAGGGCTGTGTGTTCGCCTGCGCAGTTACTGCATGTAGGCTTGGAGTTGTTTTTGATTGTTGCGCAAGCACTCTCGGGGTGAGGGCCGGCGCAGTGAGGGCATTTCGTCGGCATGGAGCAATGATTTTTTGTGTGTCCTAACGCTAGGCAGTTGCGGCATTGTGCCACGTCTGTCGGCCGTTTCTTGTATTGTCGGGGATGAACTATTGTCATGTTTATCCTCGTGACAGAGTGCAGAGGAGGGAGAGAATTGTTCTGCGCCGCCGTGACGCAGAAAAAACGTTGCGGCTCCAACGTGAATTTCGTGGGGTCTGTTTCATCTTGGATACGTTTTTTAAATTGATAAATGTGCTGGATTGAGTATCCGGCACATTCCAGGTCCGACTTGATGTCCGCAATGTCGGTTGTGGTGTGGAGGTCAAAAACGACTTTCTGTGGGAGCTCGGCAGCTTGACAGAAAGTATAGTAATGTATGTAGTTCGCTTCTAGCATTGTGCGAGCAGCTGTGAAAAAGTTAATGTTTTTGGTCAGGATTTGTGTTCCGCGAGCTGTGGGGAGAAGGGAGAACCCGTCCCTACTAATGGCTCGCAGTTTCTGGATAAGTAGGTTGTATTTTGTGGCGTCAGGAACCACTAATCTATACTGGTTTTGTTTTTTCTGACGTGTTTGTGGTGCAGCCGTTTGTGTTTTGTGGGTGGAGATGCTTGAAGAGCCGGGACGATCAAATGCTGAGGTTTTTTCCGTTACCTCCTTAAGCGGGGAAAACCTATTTTGTGTAGGTATGGCGTTTGTATGTGCCTCGGACGACACAGAATGGAGACGCTTGTTCTCCTGCGTGGTTGTTCTGTCAGCTTTACGTTTGACTAATTGGAATTCGGTTTCCATGTCAGAAGTGTAATTTCCTGCGGCCGGTGTTGACGATCGGGAGGAAGTTGGTGTGGACATTGTTGACGTGGACATTGTTGGCGTCGTCGGTTCCCCGCCCGCCGCCATGACCCGTGAGGGTGGTGGGGGAGGGGTAGGCTCGGTGTGGAGCGACTCTCGATGCTGTGTTGTTTGCAAACTGCGAGAAAGTGTTGTTAAAAAAGTATCTAGATCGGTGCTATACAGAGTGATCGCTGACCCACTAGGGGCTAGGCTCAAGATGACCTGTTTCCAGGCCGATCACAGAGTACAGGGTGTGTGCCACGAGCTAAAATGTTAATAGTCGCTAATGGTCGTATTCAGCCAGAAGAAGCAGAGACGCACCCTCCTTAGTCGAAGGCGAAGTCAACACTGTGTGAGTTGCTGCCACACAAATTTTCCATTCCAGTTTTGATGAAATGGCCTGCGCGTGTAATTGGCTGACACCGTCCGCCAATAGGAGCGCTGGCCAATAGTAGCGCACCGCCAGTTTTAACAAAACTGTGTTACTGAATTGCAGGCTGCCGCAGACAGCCCACAGTGGAGGAGTTGAACGGACCAGGATCAGGATGGCTCGCACAAAGCAGACAGCCCGCAAGTCGACGGGAGGCAAAGCCCCAAGGAAGCAGCTTGCTACGAAAGCTGCCCGCAAGAGCGCCCCGGCCACGGGGGGAGTGAAGAAGCCACATCGCTACCGGCCTGGCACTGTTGCTTTGAGGGAGATCAGGCGCTACCAGAAAAGCACTGAACTGCTCATCCGCAAGCTGCCATTCCAGCGCCTGGTAAGGGAGATTGCACAGGACTTCAAGACTGACCTGCGCTTCCAGAGCTCGGCGGTTATGGCTCTGCAGGAAGCGAGTGAAGCCTACCTCGTGGGGCTGTTTGAGGACACAAACCTGTGTGCTATCCACGCCAAAAGAGTCACCATCATGCCCAAGGACATCCAGCTTGCCAGGCGCATACGTGGGGAGCGTGCCTAGACACCTCGTCATTCTCTGCTGCACGTAGAAACAAAAACGGCCCTTATGAGGGCCAATAATAACTGACAAAATTGAAAGGGAAACAGTTGGCTGTTTACAATTTACATCTATTTTTGTCGACCAATTTTTCCTTGACCTTGCTGGCAAATAAAAATTAAAGAATTAAAAAATTATATAATTCATTGACAAATTACTGCATTTTAATTGAGCTGTTGAACACATAAAATTATTATGTTCTGTGTGTGTGTGTGTGTGTGTTTGTGTGTGTGTGTAGGCATGATGATTATGAGAGTCGGTAATTTCAGAAGAAAAAAAAATTGATACATAATCTGTGTGTTTGTTGTGTTGTTTTACGCAGTTCAGACAATGAACCATGTAGGTTTGAGTAATGATAGACGAACACACCCTGTCCACCTTATATATATATATATATATATATATATATATTATATATATATATATATATATATAAGAGAGAGAGAGAGAGGGAGAAGGGGGGGGGGGGACACACACACACACACATATGCATATTTTCATTTTTTTTTTTTTTTTATGTATAGGAGTTGTGACAGCAGAGAGCAGATACCTTCAGGTAAAAATTGTTGGCCCTTAGAAGGGCCGATAATGTAGCATTGTACCACAGCAGCTGCAAGCCTCTTCATTTCTTCTTTGGAGCAGTTTTCTTTGGCGATTTGCTCTTCGGGGCCACTTTCTTCGGTTTTGGCGCACGAGGTTTCTTGGTTGGAGGCTTGGACACCTTTTTCGCCTTCGAAGGTGACTTCTTGGGCTTCGGAGTCGTAGCTGCTGCCTTCTTTTTCTTCTCAGCTGTAGGTGTAGCTTTCTTGACTGACTTCTTGGTCACTGCTGTTTTCTTGGCCACGGATCTCTTCTTTTCCTTGGGGGCAGCAGCCCCTCGTTTCCCACCAACAGTCTTGGGCTGGTCAGGAGCACTGCCAGATCCAGATGCCAGTTTAAAGGACCCTGAGGCCCCCTTCCCTTTCGTCTGGATGAGTTCGCCGCTGGCTACAGCTGCCTTCAGGTATTTTTTTATGAAAGGTGCCAACTTCTCAGCATCAACTTTGTAGGTGGATGCGACATACTTCTTTATGGCTTGCAATGAAGACCCGCCTCTTTCCTTAAGGCTTTTTATTGCAGAACCTACCATCTCCGATGTGCGTGGGTGTGCAGGCTTGGCTCGTGGCTTCTTCGAGGCTGCCTTGCCTTTCTTAGGGGAGGCCGCCTGGGATGGGGCCACTGCTGGTGCTGTTGCTGCTGCTCCTGTGTCTGCCATGATGTGCTTGATCGTACTGAACCTGGCAATAGTATGAGTGAAAATTCTCATTTTCTGTTACCCAATTTTTTGGTCCCGGACCGATCGGAAAACTCTGGATACCTCGCTAGCATGGGAGCAGCGAACTCGGACGATGAAAGTAATGCAATGCTGTTTTCACACTGCAATTTCGACCTTTAGGGATGTGAGTGGCCCGTAGTAATATCTTAGGCAGGCACAGTAAAGGTAAGTGTTACCTGTGGCAATGGCATGGCTCCCAAAGCTTAATTCGTGGCACTAGCTGGTAATGCTGAGTTGAAGCGCGCACTCATCCAACATCCTCCACTCCGCCGCGGTTCCTGGGCTCCAGGAGGCACGGAGTGCATCGCCTGGGGTTGGCAGTTTTAGGATGGCTTGCGACAGCCTTCCTGCATTCCACTGCCAAGTTTGGTGGCCGTGTTGCATGCGTGAGCTGAAATACAGCTATTTGAATTTACAGGTGCGCCAAACAAATCTTTTCAATTGCAAAAGCTGTTCCACTATTCAAGTGCATAATTTGTGCTGGAAATGCTTGAAAATAGTGAAAGAAATGGTCTGGTACTTGAGCATCATGTCGGCTGGTAACACGGACAATAATATTGTACTTGGTGGTATTCTGTAAGCTGAAAGAAGTCATATATTTGTATAGAAATTGTGAAGGCCCTTCACATGTATCTGGTCAGACGATGATGCAGTATAGTAGAGAAAATTCTACTTGTATGTACAGTACATAAGTGGAAAGTATCATACTATGGCACCAGTGTATCCCCTGATGACAGGCAGCCACCATCATATCTTACCCCGCAGTGTCGCGGCAGCAAAATGCCACTGCATGCTGCCTGTTGCCTAGCAGGGAACATGAGTATACATCTCAAGTGTTGTATATCTTAAACTGCATTTTCCGTAAAAAAAATAAAAAGGCCTAGAGTGTTTACTTTACACATTGACGTATGTGTGTACTTTTTTGGAGAACAGGCATACTGCATACTTCCAGCTTTAATTTGTTTGGTGGAATAGAGGAACTTGTCACTGCATCCTACATTGTAGTAGCACTCGTTAAATATTTATATTGCCTGTCAGATACTTTCTCCAAAGAAGACTATGCAGTTTTGCTGGGTACGAATTATTTGCGGTGAAATTGTTACTGTCTATCGCAAGGAAGCAATGCATGATGGTAAGAAAAAAGTAGTTTGTTTCACTATTTTTCGTGAAGGGAACAGTCAAAGCTGCTGCCTTGTTCAATTCTTGTAAGACTGGTACAGCAACATGTCATGATGTTTACGGCACAGATATTTCCTTTTGTGCAGATGATGTAAGTGTTAGTATCATACTAACTGTAAAGGGTGTAAAGAAATGTTAGGGGGCAATGGGTTAATTATGGAATGATAATGTTCTTATGTTGGATCCTTGTAAGGGGGCGACATGTTCTGTGTAATAATTTATTTACAAACTATAAGCCATTCATGTTAAACTGAGACTTTTAAAGGCAGTAACAAAATGTATTAACCCCTAATAAATTTATTTTATTGCAGCCATTGACATACACCGTCTGTCTTATCGCAATGTTTATAGGAAATAGTGGTGGAAAGATAGGCATTAATTCAAAGGTATAATTTAGCAGGGCTTTAAAATATGCGCACTTCACTGTGAATAGGCGATAACAGCTATTGTCTGTCACCTAAATTCCGACAAACAAACAGAAACATTCCCCCAACCCTCCGTCATACCAACCAACCGACTTCGTACCTCGCCCATTAACCCTATTTCATCTTAAACTCTTTCAACTAGAACTACGAGACTTGCGGAGTATTAAACTGCGAAGATGGTTTTTTTTTTTTACAATCTAACTTATCAATTTTTTTTTTTAAGAAGGAAAAAGGTTTTCGGGGGGGGGGGGGGAGAAGGGTGAGGATATATTTTCACCGCTAATGTTATGATTGCTTTCGTAGATTATTATAACGACGAGGTTATTACTCACTCGGGCATATTTTTCAAATAGGAAAAAAAAAAAAAAAAAAAAAATCAGTTTGCTAACCTACAACCCAAAAAATTTGTGCGGTGTTTCTGCAAGCTAGAATATGCTGGTTGTAAAGAAATTATATTATGTGTATCTTGTATTATCGTAAAATAAATAATTAAGATCTCGTCCATATAATATCTGCATGGAAGTAACACTGTTGTATTAATTACACATATATTTTCATTCTATTGTTTTCGAAGGTTTATGTTGGCTATTCTGCTGCTACTTTTGTGTGTAATGTCGACAGTTTTGTTTATAAGTTGCGGTGACATAGTTTTGTTGGTATTATTTTAATAGAAGATACTAGAAAAGTTTTAATTTCAAGACCATTTTCACATAATTGAAAATTATGTGTCGGTGTTTGTTTCATCCCTGTGAAAGAAGGGAAGAAAGTGATCTTGTGGGCAGCAGTTCCCCAGTGTTTACTTATGTAAGAATGTGGTTGTGTGTGCTCGGGAAAAACGTGGATGCGAAAGTGATATTCCGGAATGTCAATTGTATGCTGCGATGATACCCTGTGAACAACCAGTGGCACAAATTAGCTGTTAAATTTTTATTTGAAATGTGTGCTAATGTTGGATGGTTAAGCGTTAACCCTAGTAATTTTTTTTTGCGCAGGAGGGTTTGGGGGAATGGGCTCAGTCTTTGAGCGCAGCATACAGCAAAACTTGGTTTTCATTTTAGAAGCATCTTTTTGGTTGGCATGAACAATTGTGTAGTAGTGGAGTGTCATTGTTTGTATTGTGAAAAGAAAAATATATACTGTTAGACATTTTGTATCTGTGGCAGAGCGACAATTGTAGAGAAGTACTCGTCCACTGATTTTCAAGAAACAGTATGTATGTGTGTGTGTGTGCTTTATGAATAATGTATTCAGAGACTGTTATCACAACTGGTTTTTGAAAAGTTTTGAATAATTGTGTAGGACAAAAAATTATTATTTTTTTCAGCAATGTGCCGAAAATAGGAGGGGTGGAGAGGTCAATTGGTTAGTGTTGGGGGAAAAAGAGGCAATTATAATTATTTATCCCAAATTTCACGACGATTATTGAAAAGAATATCTGGCATTGTAAGGGGAAGGCTATTGTGTTGTTTTATTACCACAGAGTTTCAGCACTTGCAATGTAATGTGGGGGGGGGGGGGTGCTGTCACACAATTCCCCTCCCCCCCTACACCCCCCACCATATTTTTTCCCACTACCTCCAGGGCCATGACCGCAGAAAATATCGAAAATGAAGTAATGAAAAATTTAATTAAGGTAAGTCAGTTTTAATAGGGGCAAGGTGCTTATAGGCATAACATTTGAATGCCAACGGCACGCGGTGTTCCCAAGCGGTCACCCATCTAAGTACTAACCGCGCCCGACCCTGTTTAACTTCGGTGATCAGACGAGAACCGGTGTTTTCAGGGTGGTATGGCCGTTGGCGATGTACTTTGCTGTTGTTGTGGTACATACTTGTATGGGAAATAAGATAGTAAAATCACTTGTAATCACTGTCGTGCATGTTTGATTGCTTATTTTGCAGATGTGTTGGCATCACTGAAATTTAATAGTGTGATTTTATTAGTTGACAATACTTTTGGTTCCAATTACTTAACTTGCACGAGAAATTACATACTTAAGTAACTCAGGATATGTAAAGTGATTTTATATAGAATATGCACAGTGTAGCATACATAAGAGGATGTGTGTTAAGTGAAGAGATTTGCTTGATTATAAAAAACAGCAGACATCGTCGGAAATTGTAACATAATATATATTACGCCAAGCTATAATTTCACATATGATTAAACTTTGTTTCCCAAAACATGTGATTACCCAAATATTCCACCGAATAGGTAGACTGGCAAATTATATTTCCTTAAGCGGCCATACAAAGAGTATGGAGGGTTATCATGCATGTTGTTTCAGCTGTGCCCATTGGCGTTGGAGAAGGTGGCGACATGGAGATACTGTCCCTCCCCTAAAGCAGTTAATTTTCTTTTCAACTCCAGGAATCAAAATATACGAATAAATTATAAACATATTTCTTAAATATCTGTAAGTGTATATATGTATTATCATAACTCAAGATTAGGCAAAATATAATTTTGTTAGGCAAGACAGTAATACTGGTTTGGCTTCAGTTCTATAATGAACATTGCAAAAAACATCCTCGACGACCCCCATGCAAAGTTGAACTGTGTACACCTAGAAAAATACACCAAAAGGAAAGAGCATCACATTCGTGCATTCCCAGTGTAACCCAATTGATCTGTTTTTATTAGATATAGTGGTCATCACATCGCAATAATCAAATAATTTCCCCCTCCCCCCTTTAAAAAACACTTATTAATCTGTTTTTTTTTTTTTTTATGTTTAGAAATTCGCTGGTTTTTGAAGGGGGGAGTGGGGTTGGGTGGTGGTGGGGGTGTGGTAAAAGGCCTGGTAATTTATGGAATGTTAATCAGCTCAGCTGTTAATAAATTGGTTTATGCTGTCACTTTTTGGTTAAATAAAGTGGTATAAAAAATTGAGTGCAGGACCTAAAGTTAGCTTAAGCAGGATGGAATATACTACCCCCCCCCCTTTTTTTTTTTCTTCACCAACCCGCTAGATAATAGACTTGGAAAATTATATTTATTTATTTCTGCAGGGGGTAATGTCATCGTACCACCCCCCCCCCCCTCCATCCAAAAAAAAAAATTGGTTCCGTAAATCAACAACGGGACATCAAAGTTTATCACGCATCTTTTGGCGGCGCTGGTTGGTAGCAGTGTTCCGCGATTGTTTTGTCTGGATATTTTTATTTTTTTGTATTTGAAAAAATTAAAAAATTAGTAAATAAAGTGTTGCCTGAAATTGGTTTTATGTCTGCTGGAGAGAGGCGTGTCTTGCGATTGTTTATTAGGAAAACTTTGTTGTGTGTTGGCGACGTACGTTAAAACGTTATTTTTAGTGCGCGGTGAGCTAGTAAAACTGAAAATAGGCGATGAAATTTATCAGTGTTTGTGGTTTCTTACAATATTCCGTGATGCAAGTGGATGCGTATCAGTTTGTACCTTCCCGAGTCCTGGTTTAGAGACGGCATGTTTCAAACACCTGGGTTTCTGTGGTGTGCAAAAAGCATCGATGGTCAGCGTGCTAGCCTCGGAACGGTACTGTAATGTAGAGGTATTTATTTGTAATATGCGTGAATCGGAATGAGAACAGTGCTATGCTCGTATGACGTAAGTAAACGTTTGTGTATTTATTTTTTCCCCGAGGTGTGGGCATTTTGCACTGCAAAATTTGCATAAAGCTTAGGTTTATTGTAAAGAAAGCACGTTGCACTTCACATTATACAGTCGGCTAAAAATGTATTACGAGAAGTATGTAATGCTGCTGCCAGCACATAGGACAAAAATCATTATTAGGCTGTTAATGGTAAAGTGAGCACACTTTTGAGGCCCGCCCTACTTACTTGTTTTTTTTTTTTTTTTTTTTTTTTCAGCCATTGTTTATCCCTCTGCCACATTTTAAAATAAATATTGCGATGTAAATAATTAATACATGGTGTAAATTCCACAGTACTAAAATAAATTATATATTTAATTGACAGACTGTTTTTCCAAATGAGACAAAGTGCTTCAAAAATTGCTCAATTTATCATGAATAGCATATATGTAAAAGATAGGTGTTTATTAAAATCTTAATATATATATATGAAACTGTTGTTTTTATTATTATTATTATTGTTAATATTATTATTATTAGTATTACTACTACGACGATCGCCACACCACTGTCATAGTAAGAACATCCTTTAATGGTGATTGGGAGATATTTGAAGAGTTTTAAGGTTGTGACACATTGAATGGTGTTTTTGTTTTGCTAGAAATATTGTGTAATGTATGTGTGTCTTGTGCAGGGTATTACACAGATAAATATAACCAGGGTTGTTTACGTAGTTAGGTAATAAATGAATAAGCTTAGTCTATTGAGGATAGGTGTACAGGAAGAGCAGGCTTTTCATACTTGCTTTGGTATGATAATTTGATCACACATAAAATATTTCACATAATCCTCCAGTAGCTTGTTTATGCCATATGTCGGTTATCCAAGTACAATTTTTCTTGAACTTATAGGTGTTTTTATGGTTTTAAATTTTATTAAAAAGTATTTTAATCATATTCATTAATAGCTATTTCAATTTAAATGAATTTTTTGTGAGAAGAAGTGAAAATGTATACACACACATCTTAGTATTGTAATGTTGGAGAACTTGATTTAAAATAAAATAGGCATATATATATAAATTATGGACAGCAGCAAAAATTAGTTCCTCTCATGTTATTGTTGTTGGTCCTTAAAAGGACCGTTTATGTAGTTTGCACTGGCCAGGGGCAGCTCACTTGGAGCTGGTGTACTTGGTGACTGCCTTTGTGCCCTCGCTGACGGCGTGCTTGGCCAGCTCCCCTGGCAGCAGAAGTCGTACAGCAGTCTGTATTTCGCGGCTTGTTATGGTGGACCGCTTATTGTAGTGAGCGAGACGACTTGCTTCTGCTGCTATGCGTTCAAAGATGTCGTTGACGAAGCTGTTCATGATGCTCATGGCCTTGGATGATATGCCAGTGTCTGGGTGAACCTGCTTCAACACTTTGTAGATGTAGATGGCATAGCTTTCCTTCCTCTTGCGCTTCTTCTTCTTGTCTCCCTTGGAGATGTTTTTCTGAGCCTTGCCTGCTTTCTTTGCTGCCTTTCCACTAGTTTTAGGAGGCATTGTGTTGCTGTGCTGCGCGCCTTCAAATGACAGGCAGGCGAAAGGTGGAGGATAAAAACTCGGGACGACTCCACGGTGCGCGACCAATCGCAGTGCTTTGCCGCTTCTGATTGGTCGCGCACCGTGGAAGGCCACATGACAAAACAAGATGTTCTGGGTTGTGCGCTGGCACTTTCTCGCTGGTTTCGCTAGTCGCTGTCGCTCTGTACATCTGAACTCATCATGTCAGGAAGGGGTAAAGGTGGGAAAGTGAAGGGGAAATCGAAGTCGCGCTCAAGCCGTGCAGGACTGCAGTTCCCAGTCGGGCGAATCCACAGGCTGCTGCGCAAGGGCAACTATGCAGAGCGTGTTGGGGCAGGTGCTCCAGTATATTTGGCTGCTGTGATGGAATACCTGGCAGCTGAAGTGCTCGAACTGGCGGGGAATGCAGCCCGTGATAACAAAAAGACGAGGATCATCCCACGACACCTCCAGCTGGCTATCCGCAATGATGAGGAGCTGAACAAGTTGTTGTCTGGTGTGACAATCGCCCAGGGCGGCGTCCTACCCAACATCCAAGCCGTGCTTCTGCCCAAGAAAACTGAGAAGAAAGCTTAAGGCTTCTTTCTGCCTGCCTGTCTGCTTAGCTACAATAACAAACGGTCCTTCTAAGGACCAACATGTGGTTCACATGAAGGGAACAGTTGTCTGTTGAGATAAAATAGTTTGCCTTTGTGCACTGTGTTAAATTAATTATTTTACTATCATCTCCAGCTTTCTTGATGCAGTGTGACTTATGTATACACATACACACACAAACACAGTTGCAGTGTGTCTAAAATAGCTTGCAGGTAATGTAATTTGTGCTGAAAACCAAACATCCTGCAAGAGACATGTAACCACCATTTTCTCATTTGTTTGCATACATACCTACATACATGCACACTGTACATTACATATAGGCCTACAAAATTCGGCAGACATGCACATGTTAGATATCAGACTTAAATTAAAAATTAAAGCCATTATTATTTTTGCATTCAAATCATGGTCAGGGTATTATATTTGCAGCTTGCCATATTTTGCAAATAATGTGTACATGTTAGAAGGGAAATATATATATTTAGAGTTATTTGATGGAAATAATTTTTTTTTTTTTTTTTTTTTTTCCCAAGACATTATGCATGCTTTGAAAGAATAAAGTGACCATATTAGCAAAGTGTAAAGGCTTGCATTACTTATTTCGGCATAGTCCTTTATTATTTAGTTGTACCTAAATGAAGCTTGTTTCTTGTGTTCATTGTGTTTTTCTGACAGGTGTAGTGGTACAGTGATACAGTAACTGCTACCTCCCATTGCAATACTGTGATGGCCCTTAAAAGGGCCGTTTTTGATGGCTGGCCGAGTTTGGCTTAACCTCCGAAGCCGTAGAGGGTGCGGCCCTGCCTTTTCAAGGCATACACGACGTCCATTGCAGTGACAGTTTTCCTCTTGGCATGCTCTGTGTAGGTGACAGCATCGCGGATGACATTTTCCAAAAACACTTTCAGCACACCTCGTGTCTCTTCATAGATGAGCCCCGAGATGCGCTTCACTCCTCCACGCCTGGCCAGCCTGCGGATTGCCGGCTTGGTAATTCCCTGGATGTTGTCACGCAGCACCTTCCTGTGGCGCTTTGCTCCACCTTTTCCCAGACCCTTGCCACCCTTGCCACGTCCAGTCATGTTGGCTTATTCCTTGTTGCAGCTGGATTGCTGCCACACAAATTTTCCATTCCAGTTTTGATGAAATGGCCTGCGCGTGTAATTGGCTGACACCGTCCGCCAATAGGAGCGCTGGCCAATAGTAGCGCACCGCCAGTTTTAACAAAACTGTGTTACTGAATTGCAGGCTGCCGCAGACAGCCCACAGTGGAGGAGTTGAACGGACCAGGATCAGGATGGCTCGCACAAAGCAGACAGCCCGCAAGTCGACGGGAGGCAAAGCCCCAAGGAAGCAGCTTGCTACGAAAGCTGCCCGCAAGAGCGCCCCGGCCACGGGGGGAGTGAAGAAGCCACATCGCTACCGGCCTGGCACTGTTGCTTTGAGGGAGATCAGGCGCTACCAGAAAAGCACTGAACTGCTCATCCGCAAGCTGCCATTCCAGCGCCTGGTAAGGGAGATTGCACAGGACTTCAAGACTGACCTGCGCTTCCAGAGCTCGGCGGTTATGGCTCTGCAGGAAGCGAGTGAAGCCTACCTCGTGGGGCTGTTTGAGGACACAAACCTGTGTGCTATCCACGCCAAAAGAGTCACCATCATGCCCAAGGACATCCAGCTTGCCAGGCGCATACGTGGGGAGCGTGCCTAGACACCTCGTCATTCTCTGCTGCACGTAGAAACAAAAACGGCCCTTATGAGGGCCAATAATAACTGACAAAATTGAAAGGGAAACAGTTGGCTGTTTACAATTTACATCTATTTTTGTCGACCAATTTTTCCTTGACCTTGCTGGCAAATAAAAATTAAAGAATTAAAAAATTATATAATTCATTGACAAATTACTGCATTTTAATTGAGCTGTTGAACACATAAAATTATTATGTTCTGTGTGTGTGTGTGTGTGTTGTGTGTGTGTGTGTAGGCATGATGATTATGAGAGTCGGTAATTTCAGAAGAAAAAAAATTGATACATAATCTGTGTGTTTGTTGTGTTGTTTTACGCAGTTCAGACAATGAACCATGTAGGTTTGAGTAATGATAGACGAACACACCCTGTCCACCTTATATATATTATATATATATATATATATATATATATATATATATATATATATATATATATATATATATATAGAGAGAGAGAGAGAGGGAGAAGGGGGGGGGGGGACACACACACACACACATATGCATATTTTCATTTTTTTTTTTTTTTTTATGTATAGGAGTTGTGACAGCAGAGAGCAGATACCTTCAGGTAAAAATTGTTGGCCCTTAGAAGGGCCGATAATGTAGCATTGTACCACAGCAGCTGCAAGCCTCTTCATTTCTTCTTTGGAGCAGTTTTCTTTGGCGATTTGCTCTTCGGGGCCACTTTCTTCGGTTTTGGCGCACGAGGTTTCTTGGTTGGAGGCTTGGACACCTTTTTCGCCTTCGAAGGTGACTTCTTGGGCTTCGGAGTCGTAGCTGCTGCCTTCTTTTTCTTCTCAGCTGTAGGTGTAGCTTTCTTGACTGACTTCTTGGTCACTGCTGTTTTCTTGGCCACGGATCTCTTCTTTTCCTTGGGGGCAGCAGCCCCTCGTTTCCCACCAACAGTCTTGGGCTGGTCAGGAGCACTGCCAGATCCAGATGCCAGTTTAAAGGACCCTGAGGCCCCCTTCCCTTTCGTCTGGATGAGTTCGCCGCTGGCTACAGCTGCCTTCAGGTATTTTTTTATGAAAGGTGCCAACTTCTCAGCATCAACTTTGTAGGTGGATGCGACATACTTCTTTATGGCTTGCAATGAAGACCCGCCTCTTTCCTTAAGGCTTTTTATTGCAGAACCTACCATCTCCGATGTGCGTGGGTGTGCAGGCTTGGCTCGTGGCTTCTTCGAGGCTGCCTTGCCTTTCTTAGGGGAGGCCGCCTGGGATGGGGCCACTGCTGGTGCTGTTGCTGCTGCTCCTGTGTCTGCCATGATGTGCTTGATCGTACTGAACCTGGCAATAGTATGAGTGAAAAATTCTCATTTTCTGTTACCCAATTTTTTGGTCCCGGACCGATCGGAAAACTCTGGATACCTCGCTAGCATGGGAGCAGCGAACTCGGGACGATGAAAGTAATGCAATGCTGTTTTCACACTGCAATTTCGACCCTTTAGGGATGTGAGTGGCCCGTAGTAATATCTTAGGCAGGCACAGTAAAGGTAAGTGTTACCTGTGGCAATGGCATGGCTCCCAAAGCTTAATTCGTGGCACTAGCTGGTAATGCTGAGTTGAAGCGCGCACTCATCCAACATCCTCCACTCCGCCGCGGTTCCTGGGCTCCAGGAGGCACGGAGTGCATCGCCTGGGGTTGGCAGTTTTAGGATGGCTTGCGACAGCCTTCCTGCATTCCACTGCCAAGTTTGGTGGCCGTGTTGCATGCGTGAGCTGAAATACAGCTATTTGAATTTACAGGTGCGCCAAACAAATCTTTTCAATTGCAAAAGCTGTTCCACTATTCAAGTGCATAATTTGTGCTGGAAATGCTTGAAAATAGTGAAAGAAATGGTCTGGTACTTGAGCATCATGTCGGCTGGTAACACGGACAATAATATTGTACTTGGTGGTATTCTGTAAGCTGAAAGAAGTCATATATTTGTATAGAAATTGTGAAGGCCCTTCACATGTATCTGGTCAGACGATGATGCAGTATAGTAGAGAAAATTCTACTTGTATGTACAGTACATAAGTGGAAAGTATCATACTATGGCACCAGTGTATCCCCTGATGACAGGCAGCCACCATCATATCTTACCCCGCAGTGTCGCGGCAGCAAAATGCCACTGCATGCTGCCTGTTGCCTAGCAGGGAACATGAGTATACATCTCAAGTGTTGTATATCTTAAACTGCATTTTCCGTAAAAAAAATAAAAAGGCCTAGAGTGTTTACTTTACACATTGACGTATGTGTGTACTTTTTTGGAGAACAGGCATACTGCATACTTCCAGCTTTAATTTGTTTGGTGGAATAGAGGAACTTGTCACTGCATCCTACATTGTAGTAGCACTCGTTAAATATTTATATTGCCTGTCAGATACTTTCTCCAAAGAAGACTATGCAGTTTTGCTGGGTACGAATTATTTGCGGTGAAATTGTTACTGTCTATCGCAAGGAAGCAATGCATGATGGTAAGAAAAAAGTAGTTTGTTTCACTATTTTTCGTGAAGGGAACAGTCAAAGCTGCTGCCTTGTTCAATTCTTGTAAGACTGGTACAGCAACATGTCATGATGTTTACGGCACAGATATTTCCTTTTGTGCAGATGATGTAAGTGTTAGTATCATACTAACTGTAAAGGGTGTAAAGAAATGTTAGGGGGCAATGGGTTAATTATGGAATGATAATGTTCTTATGTTGGATCCTTGTAAGGGGGCGACATGTTCTGTGTAATAATTTATTTACAAACTATAAGCCATTCATGTTAAACTGAGACTTTTAAAGGCAGTAACAAAATGTATTAACCCCTAATAAATTTATTTTATTGCAGCCATTGACATACACCGTCTGTCTTATCGCAATGTTTATAGGAAATAGTGGTGGAAAGATAGGCATTAATTCAAAGGTATAATTTAGCAGGGCTTTAAAATATGCGCACTTCACTGTGAATAGGCGATAACAGCTATTGTCTGTCACCTAAATTCCGACAAACAAACAGAAACATTCCCCCAACCCTCCGTCATACCAACCAACCGACTTCGTACCTCGCCCATTAACCCTATTTCATCTTAAACTCTTTCAACTAGAACTACGAGACTTGCGGAGTATTAAACTGCGAAGATGGTTTTTTTTTTTTACAATCTAACTTATCAATTTTTTTTTTTAAGAAGGAAAAAGGATTTCGGGGGGGGGGGGGAGAAGGGTGAGGATATATTTTCACCGCTAATGTTATGATTGCTTTCGTAGATTATTATAACGACGAGGTTATTACTCACTCGGGCATATTTTTCAAATAGGAAAAAAAAAAAAAAAAAAAAAATCAGTTTGCTAACCTACAACCCAAAAAATTTGTGCGGTGTTTCTGCAAGCTAGAATATGCTGGTTGTAAAGAAATTATATTATGTGTATCTTGTATTATCGTAAAATAAATAATTAAGATCTCGTCCATATAATATCTGCATGGAAGTAACACTGTTGTATTAATTACACATATATTTTCATTCTATTGTTTTCGAAGGTTTATGTTGGCTATTCTGCTGCTACTTTTGTGTGTAATGTCGACAGTTTTGTTTATAAGTTGCGGTGACATAGTTTTGTTGGTATTATTTTAATAGAAGATACTAGAAAAGTTTTAATTTCAAGACCATTTTCACATAATTGAAAATTATGTGTCGGTGTTTGTTTCATCCCTGTGAAAGAAGGGAAGAAAGTGATCTTGTGGGCAGCAGTTCCCCAGTGTTTACTTATGTAAGAATGTGGTTGTGTGTGCTCGGGAAAAACGTGGATGCGAAAGTGATATTCCGGAATGTCAATTGTATGCTGCGATGATACCCTGTGAACAACCAGTGGCACAAATTAGCTGTTAAATTTTTATTTGAAATGTGTGCTAATGTTGGATGGTTAAGCGTTAACCCCTAGTAATTTTTTTTTGCGCAGGAGGGTTTGGGGGAATGGGCTCAGTCTTTGAGCGCAGCATACAGCAAAACTTGGTTTTCATTTTAGAAGCATCTTTTTGGTTGGCATGAACAATTGTGTAGTAGTGGAGTGTCATTGTTTGTATTGTGAAAAGAAAAATATATACTGTTAGACATTTTGTATCTGTGGCAGAGCGACAATTGTAGAGAAGTACTCGTCCACTGATTTTCAAGAAACAGTATGTATGTGTGTGTGTGTGCTTTATGAATAATGTATTCAGAGACTGTTATCACAACTGGTTTTTGAAAAGTTTTGAATAATTGTGTAGGACAAAAAATTATTATTTTTTTCAGCAATGTGCCGAAAATAGGAGGGGTGGAGAGGTCAATTGGTTAGTGTTGGGGGAAAAAGAGGCAATTATAATTATTTATCCAAATTTCACGACGATTATTGAAAAGAATATCTGGCATTGTAAGGGGAAGGCTATTGTGTTGTTTTATTACCACAGAGTTTCAGCACTTGCAATGTAATGTGGGGGGGGGGGGGGGTGCTGTCACACAATTCCCCTCCCCCCCTACACCCCCCACCATATTTTTTCCCACTACCTCCAGGGCCATGACCGCAGAAAATATCGAAAATGAAGTAATGAAAAATTTAATTAAGGTAAGTCAGTTTTAATAGGGGCAAGGTGCTTATAGGCATAACATTTGAATGCCAACGGCACGCGGTGTTCCCAAGCGGTCACCCATCTAAGTACTAACCGCGCCCGACCCTGTTTAACTTCGGTGATCAGACGAGAACCGGTGTTTTCAGGGTGGTATGGCCGTTGGCGATGTACTTTGCTGTTGTTGTGGTACATACTTGTATGGGAAATAAGATAGTAAAATCACTTGTAATCACTGTCGTGCATGTTTGATTGCTTATTTTGCAGATGTGTTGGCATCACTGAAATTTAATAGTGTGATTTTATTAGTTGACAATACTTTTGGTTCCAATTACTTAACTTGCACGAGAAATTACATACTTAAGTAACTCAGGATATGTAAAGTGATTTTATATAGAATATGCACAGTGTAGCATACATAAGAGGATGTGTGTTAAGTGAAGAGATTTGCTTGATTATAAAAAACAGCAGACATCGTCGGAAATTGTAACATAATATATATTACGCCAAGCTATAATTTCACATATGATTAAACTTTGTTTCCCAAAACATGTGATTACCCAAATATTCCACCGAATAGGTAGACTGGCAAATTATATTTCCTTAAGCGGCCATACAAAGAGTATGGAGGGTTATCATGCATGTTGTTTCAGCTGTGCCCATTGGCGTTGGAGAAGGTGGCGACATGGAGATACTGTCCCTCCCCTAAAGCAGTTAATTTTCTTTTCAACTCCAGGAATCAAAATATACGAATAAATTATAAACATATTTCTTAAATATCTGTAAGTGTATATATGTATTATCATAACTCAAGATTAGGCAAAATATAATTTTGTTAGGCAAGACAGTAATACTGGTTTGGCTTCAGTTCTATAATGAACATTGCAAAAAACATCCTCGACGACCCCCATGCAAAGTTGAACTGTGTACACCTAGAAAAATACACCAAAAGGAAAGAGCATCACATTCGTGCATTCCCAGTGTAACCCAATTGATCTGTTTTTATTAGATATAGTGGTCATCACATCGCAATAATCAAATAATTTCCCCCTCCCCCCTTTAAAAAACACTTATTAATCTGTTTTTTTTTTTTTTTATGTTTAGAAATTCGCTGGTTTTTGAAGGGGGGAGTGGGGTTGGGTGGTGGTGGGGGTGTGGTAAAAGGCCTGGTAATTTATGGAATGTTAATCAGCTCAGCTGTTAATAAATTGGTTTATGCTGTCACTTTTTGGTTAAATAAAGTGGTATAAAAAATTGAGTGCAGGACCTAAAGTTAGCTTAAGCAGGATGGAATATACTACCCCCCCCCCTTTTTTTTTTTCTTCACCAACCCGCTAGATAATAGACTTGGAAAATTATATTTATTTATTTCTGCAGGGGGTAATGTCATCGTACCACCCCCCCCCCCCTCCATCCAAAAAAAAAAATTGGTTCCGTAAATCAACAACGGGACATCAAAGTTTATCACGCATCTTTTGGCGGCGCTGGTTGGTAGCAGTGTTCCGCGATTGTTTTGTCTGGATATTTTTATTTTTTTGTATTTGAAAAAATTAAAAAATTAGTAAATAAAGTGTTGCCTGAAATTGGTTTTATGTCTGCTGGAGAGAGGCGTGTCTTGCGATTGTTTATTAGGAAAACTTTGTTGTGTGTTGGCGACGTACGTTAAAACGTTATTTTTAGTGCGCGGTGAGCTAGTAAAACTGAAAATAGGCGATGAAATTTATCAGTGTTTGTGGTTTCTTACAATATTCCGTGATGCAAGTGGATGCGTATCAGTTTGTACCTTCCCGAGTCCTGGTTTAGAGACGGCATGTTTCAAACACCTGGGTTTCTGTGGTGTGCAAAAAGCATCGATGGTCAGCGTGCTAGCCTCGGAACGGTACTGTAATGTAGAGGTATTTATTTGTAATATGCGTGAATCGGAATGAGAACAGTGCTATGCTCGTATGACGTAAGTAAACGTTTGTGTATTTATTTTTTCCCCGAGTGTGGGGCATTTTGCACTGCAAAATTTGCATAAAGCTTAGGTTTATTGTAAAGAAAGCACGTTGCACTTCACATTATACAGTCGGCTAAAAATGTATTACGAGAAGTATGTAATGCTGCTGCCAGCACATAGGACAAAAATCATTATTAGGCTGTTAATGGTAAAGTGAGCACACTTTTGAGGCCCGCCCTACTTACTTGTTTTTTTTTTTTTTTTTTTTTTTTTCAGCCATTGTTTATCCCTCTGCCACATTTTAAAATAAATATTGCGATGTAAATAATTAATACATGGTGTAAATTCCACAGTACTAAAATAAATTATATATTTAATTGACAGACTGTTTTTCCAAATGAGACAAAGTGCTTCAAAAATTGCTCAATTTATCATGAATAGCATATATGTAAAAGATAGGTGTTTATTAAAATCTTAATATATATATATGAAACTGTTGTTTTTATTATTATTATTATTGTTAATATTATTATTATTAGTATTACTACTACGACGATCGCCACACCACTGTCATAGTAAGAACATCCTTTAATGGTGATTGGGAGATATTTGAAGAGTTTTAAGGTTGTGACACATTGAATGGTGTTTTTGTTTTGCTAGAAATATTGTGTAATGTATGTGTGTCTTGTGCAGGGTATTACACAGATAAATATAACCAGGGTTGTTTACGTAGTTAGGTAATAAATGAATAAGCTTAGTCTATTGAGGATAGGTGTACAGGAAGAGCAGGCTTTTCATACTTGCTTTGGTATGATAATTTGATCACACATAAAATATTTCACATAATCCTCCAGTAGCTTGTTTATGCCATATGTCGGTTATCCAAGTACAATTTTTCTTGAACTTATAGGTGTTTTTATGGTTTTAAATTTTATTAAAAAGTATTTTAATCATATTCATTAATAGCTATTTCAATTTAAATGAATTTTTTGTGAGAAGAAGTGAAAATGTATACACACACATCTTAGTATTGTAATGTTGGAGAACTTGATTTAAAATAAAATAGGCATATATATATAAATTATGGACAGCAGCAAAAATTAGTTCCTCTCATGTTATTGTTGTTGGTCCTTAAAAGGACCGTTTATGTAGTTTGCACTGGCCAGGGGCAGCTCACTTGGAGCTGGTGTACTTGGTGACTGCCTTTGTGCCCTCGCTGACGGCGTGCTTGGCCAGCTCCCCTGGCAGCAGAAGTCGTACAGCAGTCTGTATTTCGCGGCTTGTTATGGTGGACCGCTTATTGTAGTGAGCGAGACGACTTGCTTCTGCTGCTATGCGTTCAAAGATGTCGTTGACGAAGCTGTTCATGATGCTCATGGCCTTGGATGATATGCCAGTGTCTGGGTGAACCTGCTTCAACACTTTGTAGATGTAGATGGCATAGCTTTCCTTCCTCTTGCGCTTCTTCTTCTTGTCTCCCTTGGAGATGTTTTTCTGAGCCTTGCCTGCTTTCTTTGCTGCCTTTCCACTAGTTTTAGGAGGCATTGTGTTGCTGTGCTGCGCGCCTTCAAATGACAGGCAGGCGAAAGGTGGAGGATAAAAACTCGGGACGACTCCACGGTGCGCGACCAATCGCAGTGCTTTGCCGCTTCTGATTGGTCGCGCACCGTGGAAGGCCACATGACAAAACAAGATGTTCTGGGTTGTGCGCTGGCACTTTCTCGCTGGTTTCGCTAGTCGCTGTCGCTCTGTACATCTGAACTCATCATGTCAGGAAGGGGTAAAGGTGGGAAAGTGAAGGGGAAATCGAAGTCGCGCTCAAGCCGTGCAGGACTGCAGTTCCCAGTCGGGCGAATCCACAGGCTGCTGCGCAAGGGCAACTATGCAGAGCGTGTTGGGGCAGGTGCTCCAGTATATTTGGCTGCTGTGATGGAATACCTGGCAGCTGAAGTGCTCGAACTGGCGGGGAATGCAGCCCGTGATAACAAAAAGACGAGGATCATCCCACGACACCTCCAGCTGGCTATCCGCAATGATGAGGAGCTGAACAAGTTGTTGTCTGGTGTGACAATCGCCCAGGGCGGCGTCCTACCCAACATCCAAGCCGTGCTTCTGCCCAAGAAAACTGAGAAGAAAGCTTAAGGCTTCTTTCTGCCTGCCTGTCTGCTTAGCTACAATAACAAACGGTCCTTCTAAGGACCAACATGTGGTTCACATGAAGGGAACAGTTGTCTGTTGAGATAAAATAGTTTGCCTTTGTGCACTGTGTTAAATTAATTATTTTACTATCATCTCCAGCTTTCTTGATGCAGTGTGACTTATGTATACACATACACACACAAACACAGTTGCAGTGTGTCTAAAATAGCTTGCAGGTAATGTAATTTGTGCTGAAAACCAAACATCCTGCAAGAGACATGTAACCACCATTTTCTCATTTGTTTGCATACATACCTACATACATGCACACTGTACATTACATATAGGCCTACAAAATTCGGCAGACATGCACATGTTAGATATCAGACTTAAATTAAAAATTAAAGCCATTATTATTTTTGCATTCAAATCATGGTCAGGGTATTATATTTGCAGCTTGCCATATTTTGCAAATAATGTGTACATGTTAGAAGGGAAATATATATATTTAGAGTTATTTGATGGAAATAATTTTTTTTTTTTTTTTTTTTTTTCCCAAGACATTATGCATGCTTTGAAAGAATAAAGTGACCATATTAGCAAAGTGTAAAGGCTTGCATTACTTATTTCGGCATAGTCCTTTATTATTTAGTTGTACCTAAATGAAGCTTGTTTCTTGTGTTCATTGTGTTTTTCTGACAGGTGTAGTGGTACAGTGATACAGTAACTGCTACCTCCCATTGCAATACTGTGATGGCCCTTAAAAGGGCCGTTTTTGATGGCTGGCCGAGTTTGGCTTAACCTCCGAAGCCGTAGAGGGTGCGGCCCTGCCTTTTCAAGGCATACACGACGTCCATTGCAGTGACAGTTTTCCTCTTGGCATGCTCTGTGTAGGTGACAGCATCGCGGATGACATTTTCCAAAAACACTTTCAGCACACCTCGTGTCTCTTCATAGATGAGCCCCGAGATGCGCTTCACTCCTCCACGCCTGGCCAGCCTGCGGATTGCCGGCTTGGTAATTCCCTGGATGTTGTCACGCAGCACCTTCCTGTGGCGCTTTGCTCCACCTTTTCCCAGACCCTTGCCACCCTTGCCACGTCCAGTCATGTTGGCTTATTCCTTGTTGCAGCTGGATTGCTGCCACACAAATTTTCCATTCCAGTTTTGATGAAATGGCCTGCGCGTGTAATTGGCTGACACCGTCCGCCAATAGGAGCGCTGGCCAATAGTAGCGCACCGCCAGTTTTAACAAAACTGTGTTACTGAATTGCAGGCTGCCGCAGACAGCCCACAGTGGAGGAGTTGAACGGACCAGGATCAGGATGGCTCGCACAAAGCAGACAGCCCGCAAGTCGACGGGAGGCAAAGCCCCAAGGAAGCAGCTTGCTACGAAAGCTGCCCGCAAGAGCGCCCCGGCCACGGGGGGAGTGAAGAAGCCACATCGCTACCGGCCTGGCACTGTTGCTTTGAGGGAGATCAGGCGCTACCAGAAAAGCACTGAACTGCTCATCCGCAAGCTGCCATTCCAGCGCCTGGTAAGGGAGATTGCACAGGACTTCAAGACTGACCTGCGCTTCCAGAGCTCGGCGGTTATGGCTCTGCAGGAAGCGAGTGAAGCCTACCTCGTGGGGCTGTTTGAGGACACAAACCTGTGTGCTATCCACGCCAAAAGAGTCACCATCATGCCCAAGGACATCCAGCTTGCCAGGCGCATACGTGGGGAGCGTGCCTAGACACCTCGTCATTCTCTGCTGCACGTAGAAACAAAAACGGCCCTTATGAGGGCCAATAATAACTGACAAAATTGAAAGGGAAACAGTTGGCTGTTTACAATTTACATCTATTTTTGTCGACCAATTTTTCCTTGACCTTGCTGGCAAATAAAAATTAAAGAATTAAAAAATTATATAATTCATTGACAAATTACTGCATTTTAATTGAGCTGTTGAACACATAAAATTATTATGTTCTGTGTGTGTGTGTGTGTGTTTGTGTGTGTGTGTAGGCATGATGATTATGAGAGTCGGTAATTTCAGAAGAAAAAAAAATTGATACATAATCTGTGTGTTTGTTGTGTTGTTTTACGCAGTTCAGACAATGAACCATGTAGGTTTGAGTAATGATAGACGAACACACCCTGTCCACCTTATATATATATATATATATATATATATATATATATATATATATATATATATATATATATATATAGAGAGAGAGAGAGGGAGAGAGGGGGGGGGGGGACACACACACACACACATATGCATATTTTCATTTTTTTTTTTTTTTTATGTATAGGAGTTGTGACAGCAGAGAGCAGATACCTTCAGGTAAAAATTGTTGGCCCTTAGAAGGGCCGATAATGTAGCATTGTACCACAGCAGCTGCAAGCCTCTTCATTTCTTCTTTGGAGCAGTTTTCTTTGGCGATTTGCTCTTCGGGGCCACTTTCTTCGGTTTTGGCGCACGAGGTTTCTTGGTTGGAGGCTTGGACACCTTTTTCGCCTTCGAAGGTGACTTCTTGGGCTTCGGAGTCGTAGCTGCTGCCTTCTTTTTCTTCTCAGCTGTAGGTGTAGCTTTCTTGACTGACTTCTTGGTCACTGCTGTTTTCTTGGCCACGGATCTCTTCTTTTCCTTGGGGGCAGCAGCCCCTCGTTTCCCACCAACAGTCTTGGGCTGGTCAGGAGCACTGCCAGATCCAGATGCCAGTTTAAAGGACCCTGAGGCCCCTTCCCTTTCGTCTGGATGAGTTCGCCGCTGGCTACAGCTGCCTTCAGGTATTTTTTTATGAAAGGTGCCAACTTCTCAGCATCAACTTTGTAGGTGGATGCGACATACTTCTTTATGGCTTGCAATGAAGACCCGCCTCTTTCCTTAAGGCTTTTTATTGCAGAACCTACCATCTCCGATGTGCGTGGGTGTGCAGGCTTGGCTCGTGGCTTCTTCGAGGCTGCCTTGCCTTTCTTAGGGGAGGCCGCCTGGGATGGGGCCACTGCTGGTGCTGTTGCTGCTGCTCCTGTGTCTGCCATGATGTGCTTGATCGTACTGAACCTGGCAATAGTATGAGTGAAAAATTCTCATTTTCTGTTACCCAATTTTTTGGTCCCGGACCGATCGGAAAACTCTGGATACCTCGCTAGCATGGGAGCAGCGAACTCGGGACGATGAAAGTAATGCAATGCTGTTTTCACACTGCAATTTCGACCCTTTAGGGATGTGAGTGGCCCGTAGTAATATCTTAGGCAGGCACAGTAAAGGTAAGTGTTACCTGTGGCAATGGCATGGCTCCCAAAGCTTAATTCGTGGCACTAGCTGGTAATGCTGAGTTGAAGCGCGCACTCATCCAACATCCTCCACTCCGCCGCGGTTCCTGGGCTCCAGGAGGCACGGAGTGCATCGCCTGGGGTTGGCAGTTTTAGGATGGCTTGCGACAGCCTTCCTGCATTCCACTGCCAAGTTTGGTGGCCGTGTTGCATGCGTGAGCTGAAATACAGCTATTTGAATTTACAGGTGCGCCAAACAAATCTTTTCAATTGCAAAAGCTGTTCCACTATTCAAGTGCATAATTTGTGCTGGAAATGCTTGAAAATAGTGAAAGAAATGGTCTGGTACTTGAGCATCATGTCGGCTGGTAACACGGACAATAATATTGTACTTGGTGGTATTCTGTAAGCTGAAAGAAGTCATATATTTGTATAGAAATTGTGAAGGCCCTTCACATGTATCTGGTCAGACGATGATGCAGTATAGTAGAGAAAATTCTACTTGTATGTACAGTACATAAGTGGAAAGTATCATACTATGGCACCAGTGTATCCCCTGATGACAGGCAGCCACCATCATATCTTACCCGCAGTGTCGCGGCAGCAAAATGCCACTGCATGCTGCCTGTTGCCTAGCAGGGAACATGAGTATACATCTCAAGTGTTGTATATCTTAAACTGCATTTTCCGTAAAAAAAATAAAAAGGCCTAGAGTGTTTACTTTACACATTGACGTATGTGTGTACTTTTTTGGAGAACAGGCATACTGCATACTTCCAGCTTTAATTTGTTTGGTGGAATAGAGGAACTTGTCACTGCATCCTACATTGTAGTAGCACTCGTTAAATATTTATATTGCCTGTCAGATACTTTCTCCAAAGAAGACTATGCAGTTTTGCTGGGTACGAATTATTTGCGGTGAAATTGTTACTGTCTATCGCAAGGAAGCAATGCATGATGGTAAGAAAAAAGTAGTTTGTTTCACTATTTTTCGTGAAGGGAACAGTCAAAGCTGCTGCCTTGTTCAATTCTTGTAAGACTGGTACAGCAACATGTCATGATGTTTACGGCACAGATATTTCCTTTTGTGCAGATGATGTAAGTGTTAGTATCATACTAACTGTAAAGGGTGTAAAGAAATGTTAGGGGGCAATGGGTTAATTATGGAATGATAATGTTCTTATGTTGGATCCTTGTAAGGGGGCGACATGTTCTGTGTAATAATTTATTTACAAACTATAAGCCATTCATGTTAAACTGAGACTTTTAAAGGCAGTAACAAAATGTATTAACCCCTAATAAATTTATTTTATTGCAGCCATTGACATACACCGTCTGTCTTATCGCAATGTTTATAGGAAATAGTGGTGGAAAGATAGGCATTAATTCAAAGGTATAATTTAGCAGGGCTTTAAAATATGCGCACTTCACTGTGAATAGGCGATAACAGCTATTGTCTGTCACCTAAATTCCGACAAACAAACAGAAACATTCCCCCAACCTCCGTCATACCAACCAACCGACTTCGTACCTCGCCCATTAACCCTATTTCATCTTAAACTCTTTCAACTAGAACTACGAGACTTGCGGAGTATTAAACTGCGAAGATGGTTTTTTTTTTTTACAATCTAACTTATCAATTTTTTTTTTTAAGAAGGAAAAAGGATTTTCGGGGGGGGGGGGGGAGAAGGGTGAGGATATATTTTCACCGCTAATGTTATGATTGCTTTCGTAGATTATTATAACGACGAGGTTATTACTCACTCGGGCATATTTTTCAAATAGGAAAAAAAAAAAAAAAAAAAAAAATCAGTTTGCTAACCTACAACCCAAAAAATTTGTGCGGTGTTTCTGCAAGCTAGAATATGCTGGTTGTAAAGAAATTATATTATGTGTATCTTGTATTATCGTAAAATAAATAATTAAGATCTCGTCCATATAATATCTGCATGGAAGTAACACTGTTGTATTAATTACACATATATTTTCATTCTATTGTTTTCGAAGGTTTATGTTGGCTATTCTGCTGCTACTTTTGTGTGTAATGTCGACAGTTTTGTTTATAAGTTGCGGTGACATAGTTTTGTTGGTATTATTTTAATAGAAGATACTAGAAAAGTTTTAATTTCAAGACCATTTTCACATAATTGAAAATTATGTGTCGGTGTTTGTTTCATCCCTGTGAAAGAAGGGAAGAAAGTGATCTTGTGGGCAGCAGTTCCCCAGTGTTTACTTATGTAAGAATGTGGTTGTGTGTGCTCGGGAAAAACGTGGATGCGAAAGTGATATTCCGGAATGTCAATTGTATGCTGCGATGATACCCTGTGAACAACCAGTGGCACAAATTAGCTGTTAAATTTTTATTTGAAATGTGTGCTAATGTTGGATGGTTAAGCGTTAACCCCTAGTAATTTTTTTTTGCGCAGGAGGGTTTGGGGGAATGGGCTCAGTCTTTGAGCGCAGCATACAGCAAAACTTGGTTTTCATTTTAGAAGCATCTTTTTGGTTGGCATGAACAATTGTGTAGTAGTGGAGTGTCATTGTTTGTATTGTGAAAAGAAAAATATATACTGTTAGACATTTTGTATCTGTGGCAGAGCGACAATTGTAGAGAAGTACTCGTCCACTGATTTTCAAGAAACAGTATGTATGTGTGTGTGTGTGCTTTATGAATAATGTATTCAGAGACTGTTATCACAACTGGTTTTTGAAAAGTTTTGAATAATTGTGTAGGACAAAAAATTATTATTTTTTTCAGCAATGTGCCGAAAATAGGAGGGGTGGAGAGGTCAATTGGTTAGTGTTGGGGGAAAAAGAGGCAATTATAATTATTTATCCCAAATTTCACGACGATTATTGAAAAGAATATCTGGCATTGTAAGGGGAAGGCTATTGTGTTGTTTTATTACCACAGAGTTTCAGCACTTGCAATGTAATGTGGGGGGGGGGGGGGGGTGCTGTCACACAATTCCCCTCCCCCCCTACACCCCCCACCATATTTTTTCCCACTACCTCCAGGGCCATGACCGCAGAAAATATCGAAAATGAAGTAATGAAAAATTTAATTAAGGTAAGTCAGTTTTAATAGGGGCAAGGTGCTTATAGGCATAACATTTGAATGCCAACGGCACGCGGTGTTCCCAAGCGGTCACCCATCTAAGTACTAACCGCGCCCGACCCTGTTTAACTTCGGTGATCAGACGAGAACCGGTGTTTTCAGGGTGGTATGGCCGTTGGCGATGTACTTTGCTGTTGTTGTGGTACATACTTGTATGGGAAATAAGATAGTAAAATCACTTGTAATCACTGTCGTGCATGTTTGATTGCTTATTTTGCAGATGTGTTGGCATCACTGAAATTTAATAGTGTGATTTTATTAGTTGACAATACTTTTGGTTCCAATTACTTAACTTGCACGAGAAATTACATACTTAAGTAACTCAGGATATGTAAAGTGATTTTATATAGAATATGCACAGTGTAGCATACATAAGAGGATGTGTGTTAAGTGAAGAGATTTGCTTGATTATAAAAAACAGCAGACATCGTCGGAAATTGTAACATAATATATATTACGCCAAGCTATAATTTCACATATGATTAAACTTTGTTTCCCAAAACATGTGATTACCCAAATATTCCACCGAATAGGTAGACTGGCAAATTATATTTCCTTAAGCGGCCATACAAAGAGTATGGAGGGTTATCATGCATGTTGTTTCAGCTGTGCCCATTGGCGTTGGAGAAGGTGGCGACATGGAGATACTGTCCCTCCCCTAAAGCAGTTAATTTTCTTTTCAACTCCAGGAATCAAAATATACGAATAAATTATAAACATATTTCTTAAATATCTGTAAGTGTATATATGTATTATCATAACTCAAGATTAGGCAAAATATAATTTTGTTAGGCAAGACAGTAATACTGGTTTGGCTTCAGTTCTATAATGAACATTGCAAAAAACATCCTCGACGACCCCATGCAAAGTTGAACTGTGTACACCTAGAAAAATACACCAAAAGGAAAGAGCATCACATTCGTGCATTCCCAGTGTAACCCAATTGATCTGTTTTTATTAGATATAGTGGTCATCACATCGCAATAATCAAATAATTTCCCCCTCCCCCCTTTAAAAAACACTTATTAATCTGTTTTTTTTTTTTTTTTTATGTTTAGAAATTCGCTGGTTTTTGAAGGGGGGAGTGGGGTTGGGTGGTGGTGGGGGTGTGGTAAAAGGCCTGGTAATTTATGGAATGTTAATCAGCTCAGCTGTTAATAAATTGGTTTATGCTGTCACTTTTTGGTTAAATAAAGTGGTATAAAAAATTGAGTGCAGGACCTAAAGTTAGCTTAAGCAGGATGGAATATACTACCCCCCCCCCCTTTTTTTTTTTCTTCACCAACCCGCTAGATAATAGACTTGGAAAATTATATTTATTTATTTCTGCAGGGGGTAATGTCATCGTACCACCCCCCCCCCCCCTCCATCCAAAAAAAAAAATTGGTTCCGTAAATCAACAACGGGACATCAAAGTTTATCACGCATCTTTTGGCGGCGCTGGTTGGTAGCAGTGTTCCGCGATTGTTTTGTCTGGATATTTTTATTTTTTTGTATTTGAAAAAATTAAAAAATTAGTAAATAAAGTGTTGCCTGAAATTGGTTTTATGTCTGCTGGAGAGAGGCGTGTCTTGCGATTGTTTATTAGGAAAACTTTGTTGTGTGTTGGCGACGTACGTTAAAACGTTATTTTTAGTGCGCGGTGAGCTAGTAAAACTGAAAATAGGCGATGAAATTTATCAGTGTTTGTGGTTTCTTACAATATTCCGTGATGCAAGTGGATGCGTATCAGTTTGTACCTTCCCGAGTCCTGGTTTAGAGACGGCATGTTTCAAACACCTGGGTTTCTGTGGTGTGCAAAAAGCATCGATGGTCAGCGTGCTAGCCTCGGAACGGTACTGTAATGTAGAGGTATTTATTTGTAATATGCGTGAATCGGAATGAGAACAGTGCTATGCTCGTATGACGTAAGTAAACGTTTGTGTATTTATTTTTTCCCCGAGTGTGGGGCATTTTGCACTGCAAAATTTGCATAAAGCTTAGGTTTATTGTAAAGAAAGCACGTTGCACTTCACATTATACAGTCGGCTAAAAATGTATTACGAGAAGTATGTAATGCTGCTGCCAGCACATAGGACAAAAATCATTATTAGGCTGTTAATGGTAAAGTGAGCACACTTTTGAGGCCCGCCCTACTTACTTGTTTTTTTTTTTTTTTTTTTTTTTTTTCAGCCATTGTTTATCCCTCTGCCACATTTTAAAATAAATATTGCGATGTAAATAATTAATACATGGTGTAAATTCCACAGTACTAAAATAAATTATATATTTAATTGACAGACTGTTTTTCCAAATGAGACAAAGTGCTTCAAAAATTGCTCAATTTATCATGAATAGCATATATGTAAAAGATAGGTGTTTATTAAAATCTTAATATATATATATGAAACTGTTGTTTTTATTATTATTATTATTGTTAATATTATTATTATTAGTATTACTACTACGACGATCGCCACACCACTGTCATAGTAAGAACATCCTTTAATGGTGATTGGGAGATATTTGAAGAGTTTTAAGGTTGTGACACATTGAATGGTGTTTTTGTTTTGCTAGAAATATTGTGTAATGTATGTGTGTCTTGTGCAGGGTATTACACAGATAAATATAACCAGGGTTGTTTACGTAGTTAGGTAATAAATGAATAAGCTTAGTCTATTGAGGATAGGTGTACAGGAAGAGCAGGCTTTTCATACTTGCTTTGGTATGATAATTTGATCACACATAAAATATTTCACATAATCCTCCAGTAGCTTGTTTATGCCATATGTCGGTTATCCAAGTACAATTTTTCTTGAACTTATAGGTGTTTTTATGGTTTTAAATTTTATTAAAAAGTATTTTAATCATATTCATTAATAGCTATTTCAATTTAAATGAATTTTTTGTGAGAAGAAGTGAAAATGTATACACACACATCTTAGTATTGTAATGTTGGAGAACTTGATTTAAAATAAAATAGGCATATATATATAAATTATGGACAGCAGCAAAAATTAGTTCCTCTCATGTTATTGTTGTTGGTCCTTAAAAGGACCGTTTATGTAGTTTGCACTGGCCAGGGGCAGCTCACTTGGAGCTGGTGTACTTGGTGACTGCCTTTGTGCCCTCGCTGACGGCGTGCTTGGCCAGCTCCCCTGGCAGCAGAAGTCGTACAGCAGTCTGTATTTCGCGGCTTGTTATGGTGGACCGCTTATTGTAGTGAGCGAGACGACTTGCTTCTGCTGCTATGCGTTCAAAGATGTCGTTGACGAAGCTGTTCATGATGCTCATGGCCTTGGATGATATGCCAGTGTCTGGGTGAACCTGCTTCAACACTTTGTAGATGTAGATGGCATAGCTTTCCTTCCTCTTGCGCTTCTTCTTCTTGTCTCCCTTGGAGATGTTTTTCTGAGCCTTGCCTGCTTTCTTTGCTGCCTTTCCACTAGTTTTAGGAGGCATTGTGTTGCTGTGCTGCGCGCCTTCAAATGACAGGCAGGCGAAAGGTGGAGGATAAAAACTCGGGACGACTCCACGGTGCGCGACCAATCGCAGTGCTTTGCCGCTTCTGATTGGTCGCGCACCGTGGAAGGCCACATGACAAAACAAGATGTTCTGGGTTGTGCGCTGGCACTTTCTCGCTGGTTTCGCTAGTCGCTGTCGCTCTGTACATCTGAACTCATCATGTCAGGAAGGGGTAAAGGTGGGAAAGTGAAGGGGAAATCGAAGTCGCGCTCAAGCCGTGCAGGACTGCAGTTCCCAGTCGGGCGAATCCACAGGCTGCTGCGCAAGGGCAACTATGCAGAGCGTGTTGGGGCAGGTGCTCCAGTATATTTGGCTGCTGTGATGGAATACCTGGCAGCTGAAGTGCTCGAACTGGCGGGGAATGCAGCCCGTGATAACAAAAAGACGAGGATCATCCCACGACACCTCCAGCTGGCTATCCGCAATGATGAGGAGCTGAACAAGTTGTTGTCTGGTGTGACAATCGCCCAGGGCGGCGTCCTACCCAACATCCAAGCCGTGCTTCTGCCCAAGAAAACTGAGAAGAAAGCTTAAGGCTTCTTTCTGCCTGCCTGTCTGCTTAGCTACAATAACAAACGGTCCTTCTAAGGACCAACATGTGGTTCACATGAAGGGAACAGTTGTCTGTTGAGATAAAATAGTTTGCCTTTGTGCACTGTGTTAAATTAATTATTTTACTATCATCTCCAGCTTTCTTGATGCAGTGTGACTTATGTATACACATACACACACAAACACAGTTGCAGTGTGTCTAAAATAGCTTGCAGGTAATGTAATTTGTGCTGAAAACCAAACATCCTGCAAGAGACATGTAACCACCATTTTCTCATTTGTTTGCATACATACCTACATACATGCACACTGTACATTACATATAGGCCTACAAAATTCGGCAGACATGCACATGTTAGATATCAGACTTAAATTAAAAATTAAAGCCATTATTATTTTTGCATTCAAATCATGGTCAGGGTATTATATTTGCAGCTTGCCATATTTTGCAAATAATGTGTACATGTTAGAAGGGAAATATATATATTTAGAGTTATTTGATGGAAATAATTTTTTTTTTTTTTTTTTTTTTTTCCCAAGACATTATGCATGCTTTGAAAGAATAAAGTGACCATATTAGCAAAGTGTAAAGGCTTGCATTACTTATTTCGGCATAGTCCTTTATTATTTAGTTGTACCTAAATGAAGCTTGTTTCTTGTGTTCATTGTGTTTTTCTGACAGGTGTAGTGGTACAGTGATACAGTAACTGCTACCTCCCATTGCAATACTGTGATGGCCCTTAAAAGGGCCGTTTTTGATGGCTGGCCGAGTTTGGCTTAACCTCCGAAGCCGTAGAGGGTGCGGCCCTGCCTTTTCAAGGCATACACGACGTCCATTGCAGTGACAGTTTTCCTCTTGGCATGCTCTGTGTAGGTGACAGCATCGCGGATGACATTTTCCAAAAACACTTTCAGCACACCTCGTGTCTCTTCATAGATGAGCCCCGAGATGCGCTTCACTCCTCCACGCCTGGCCAGCCTGCGGATTGCCGGCTTGGTAATTCCCTGGATGTTGTCACGCAGCACCTTCCTGTGGCGCTTTGCTCCACCTTTTCCCAGACCCTTGCCACCCTTGCCACGTCCAGTCATGTTGGCTTATTCCTTGTTGCAGCTGGATTGCTGCCACACAAATTTTCCATTCCAGTTTTGATGAAATGGCCTGCGCGTGTAATTGGCTGACACCGTCCGCCAATAGGAGCGCTGGCCAATAGTAGCGCACCGCCAGTTTTAACAAAACTGTGTTACTGAATTGCAGGCTGCCGCAGACAGCCCACAGTGGAGGAGTTGAACGGACCAGGATCAGGATGGCTCGCACAAAGCAGACAGCCCGCAAGTCGACGGGAGGCAAAGCCCCAAGGAAGCAGCTTGCTACGAAAGCTGCCCGCAAGAGCGCCCCGGCCACGGGGGGAGTGAAGAAGCCACATCGCTACCGGCCTGGCACTGTTGCTTTGAGGGAGATCAGGCGCTACCAGAAAAGCACTGAACTGCTCATCCGCAAGCTGCCATTCCAGCGCCTGGTAAGGGAGATTGCACAGGACTTCAAGACTGACCTGCGCTTCCAGAGCTCGGCGGTTATGGCTCTGCAGGAAGCGAGTGAAGCCTACCTCGTGGGGCTGTTTGAGGACACAAACCTGTGTGCTATCCACGCCAAAAGAGTCACCATCATGCCCAAGGACATCCAGCTTGCCAGGCGCATACGTGGGGAGCGTGCCTAGACACCTCGTCATTCTCTGCTGCACGTAGAAACAAAAACGGCCCTTATGAGGGCCAATAATAACTGACAAAATTGAAAGGGAAACAGTTGGCTGTTTACAATTTACATCTATTTTTGTCGACCAATTTTTCCTTGACCTTGCTGGCAAATAAAAATTAAAGAATTAAAAAATTATATAATTCATTGACAAATTACTGCATTTTAATTGAGCTGTTGAACACATAAAATTATTATGTTCTGTGTGTGTGTGTGTGTGTTTTGTGTGTGTGTGTAGGCATGATGATTATGAGAGTCGGTAATTTCAGAAGAAAAAAAAATTGATACATAATCTGTGTGTTTGTTGTGTTGTTTTACGCAGTTCAGACAATGAACCATGTAGGTTTGAGTAATGATAGACGAACACACCCTGTCCACCTTATAATATATATATATATATATATATATATATATATATATATATATATATATATATATTAAGAGAGAGAGAGAGAGGGAGAAGGGGGGGGGGGGGACACACACACACCACATATGCATATTTTCATTTTTTTTTTTTTTTTTATGTATAGGAGTTGTGACAGCAGAGAGCAGATACCTTCAGGTAAAAATTGTTGGCCCTTAGAAGGGCCGATAATGTAGCATTGTACCACAGCAGCTGCAAGCCTCTTCATTTCTTCTTTGGAGCAGTTTTCTTTGGCGATTTGCTCTTCGGGGCCACTTTCTTCGGTTTTGGCGCACGAGGTTTCTTGGTTGGAGGCTTGGACACCTTTTTCGCCTTCGAAGGTGACTTCTTGGGCTTCGGAGTCGTAGCTGCTGCCTTCTTTTTCTTCTCAGCTGTAGGTGTAGCTTTCTTGACTGACTTCTTGGTCACTGCTGTTTTCTTGGCCACGGATCTCTTCTTTTCCTTGGGGGCAGCAGCCCCTCGTTTCCCACCAACAGTCTTGGGCTGGTCAGGAGCACTGCCAGATCCAGATGCCAGTTTAAAGGACCCTGAGGCCCCCTTCCCTTTCGTCTGGATGAGTTCGCCGCTGGCTACAGCTGCCTTCAGGTATTTTTTTATGAAAGGTGCCAACTTCTCAGCATCAACTTTGTAGGTGGATGCGACATACTTCTTTATGGCTTGCAATGAAGACCCGCCTCTTTCCTTAAGGCTTTTTATTGCAGAACCTACCATCTCCGATGTGCGTGGGTGTGCAGGCTTGGCTCGTGGCTTCTTCGAGGCTGCCTTGCCTTTCTTAGGGGAGGCCGCCTGGGATGGGGCCACTGCTGGTGCTGTTGCTGCTGCTCCTGTGTCTGCCATGATGTGCTTGATCGTACTGAACCTGGCAATAGTATGAGTGAAAAATTCTCATTTTCTGTTACCCAATTTTTTGGTCCCGGACCGATCGGAAAACTCTGGATACCTCGCTAGCATGGGAGCAGCGAACTCGGGACGATGAAAGTAATGCAATGCTGTTTTCACACTGCAATTTCGACCCTTTAGGGATGTGAGTGGCCCGTAGTAATATCTTAGGCAGGCACAGTAAAGGTAAGTGTTACCTGTGGCAATGGCATGGCTCCCAAAGCTTAATTCGTGGCACTAGCTGGTAATGCTGAGTTGAAGCGCGCACTCATCCAACATCCTCCACTCCGCCGCGGTTCCTGGGCTCCAGGAGGCACGGAGTGCATCGCCTGGGGTTGGCAGTTTTAGGATGGCTTGCGACAGCCTTCCTGCATTCCACTGCCAAGTTTGGTGGCCGTGTTGCATGCGTGAGCTGAAATACAGCTATTTGAATTTACAGGTGCGCCAAACAAATCTTTTCAATTGCAAAAGCTGTTCCACTATTCAAGTGCATAATTTGTGCTGGAAATGCTTGAAAATAGTGAAAGAAATGGTCTGGTACTTGAGCATCATGTCGGCTGGTAACACGGACAATAATATTGTACTTGGTGGTATTCTGTAAGCTGAAAGAAGTCATATATTTGTATAGAAATTGTGAAGGCCCTTCACATGTATCTGGTCAGACGATGATGCAGTATAGTAGAGAAAATTCTACTTGTATGTACAGTACATAAGTGGAAAGTATCATACTATGGCACCAGTGTATCCCCTGATGACAGGCAGCCACCATCATATCTTACCCCGCAGTGTCGCGGCAGCAAAATGCCACTGCATGCTGCCTGTTGCCTAGCAGGGAACATGAGTATACATCTCAAGTGTTGTATATCTTAAACTGCATTTTCCGTAAAAAAAATAAAAAGGCCTAGAGTGTTTACTTTACACATTGACGTATGTGTGTACTTTTTTGGAGAACAGGCATACTGCATACTTCCAGCTTTAATTTGTTTGGTGGAATAGAGGAACTTGTCACTGCATCCTACATTGTAGTAGCACTCGTTAAATATTTATATTGCCTGTCAGATACTTTCTCCAAAGAAGACTATGCAGTTTTGCTGGGTACGAATTATTTGCGGTGAAATTGTTACTGTCTATCGCAAGGAAGCAATGCATGATGGTAAGAAAAAAGTAGTTTGTTTCACTATTTTTCGTGAAGGGAACAGTCAAAGCTGCTGCCTTGTTCAATTCTTGTAAGACTGGTACAGCAACATGTCATGATGTTTACGGCACAGATATTTCCTTTTGTGCAGATGATGTAAGTGTTAGTATCATACTAACTGTAAAGGGTGTAAAGAAATGTTAGGGGGCAATGGGTTAATTATGGAATGATAATGTTCTTATGTTGGATCCTTGTAAGGGGGCGACATGTTCTGTGTAATAATTTATTTACAAACTATAAGCCATTCATGTTAAACTGAGACTTTTAAAGGCAGTAACAAAAATGTATTAACCCCTAATAAATTTATTTTATTGCAGCCATTGACATACACCGTCTGTCTTATCGCAATGTTTATAGGAAATAGTGGTGGAAAGATAGGCATTAATTCAAAGGTATAATTTAGCAGGGCTTTAAAATATGCGCACTTCACTGTGAATAGGCGATAACAGCTATTGTCTGTCACCTAAATTCCGACAAACAAACAGAAACATTCCCCCAACCCTCCGTCATACCAACCAACCGACTTCGTACCTCGCCCATTAACCCTATTTCATCTTAAACTCTTTCAACTAGAACTACGAGACTTGCGGAGTATTAAACTGCGAAGATGGTTTTTTTTTTTTACAATCTAACTTATCAATTTTTTTTTTTAAGAAGGAAAAAGGATTTCGGGGGGGGGGGGGGAGAAGGGTGAGGATATATTTTCACCGCTAATGTTATGATTGCTTTCGTAGATTATTATAACGACGAGGTTATTACTCACTCGGGCATATTTTTCAAATAGGAAAAAAAAAAAAAAAAAAAAATCAGTTTGCTAACCTACAACCCAAAAAATTTGTGCGGTGTTTCTGCAAGCTAGAATATGCTGGTTGTAAAGAAATTATATTATGTGTATCTTGTATTATCGTAAAATAAATAATTAAGATCTCGTCCATATAATATCTGCATGGAAGTAACACTGTTGTATTAATTACACATATATTTTCATTCTATTGTTTTCGAAGGTTTATGTTGGCTATTCTGCTGCTACTTTTGTGTGTAATGTCGACAGTTTTGTTTATAAGTTGCGGTGACATAGTTTTGTTGGTATTATTTTAATAGAAGATACTAGAAAAGTTTTAATTTCAAGACCATTTTCACATAATTGAAAATTATGTGTCGGTGTTTGTTTCATCCCTGTGAAAGAAGGGAAGAAAGTGATCTTGTGGGCAGCAGTTCCCCAGTGTTTACTTATGTAAGAATGTGGTTGTGTGTGCTCGGGAAAAACGTGGATGCGAAAGTGATATTCCGGAATGTCAATTGTATGCTGCGATGATACCCTGTGAACAACCAGTGGCACAAATTAGCTGTTAAATTTTTATTTGAAATGTGTGCTAATGTTGGATGGTTAAGCGTTAACCCCTAGTAATTTTTTTTTGCGCAGGAGGGTTTGGGGGAATGGGCTCAGTCTTTGAGCGCAGCATACAGCAAAACTTGGTTTTCATTTTAGAAGCATCTTTTTGGTTGGCATGAACAATTGTGTAGTAGTGGAGTGTCATTGTTTGTATTGTGAAAAGAAAAATATATACTGTTAGACATTTTGTATCTGTGGCAGAGCGACAATTGTAGAGAAGTACTCGTCCACTGATTTTCAAGAAACAGTATGTATGTGTGTGTGTGTGCTTTATGAATAATGTATTCAGAGACTGTTATCACAACTGGTTTTTGAAAAGTTTTGAATAATTGTGTAGGACAAAAAATTATTATTTTTTTCAGCAATGTGCCGAAAATAGGAGGGGTGGAGAGGTCAATTGGTTAGTGTTGGGGGAAAAAGAGGCAATTATAATTATTTATCCCAAATTTCACGACGATTATTGAAAAGAATATCTGGCATTGTAAGGGGAAGGCTATTGTGTTGTTTTATTACCACAGAGTTTCAGCACTTGCAATGTAATGTGGGGGGGGGGGGGGGTGCTGTCACACAATTCCCCTCCCCCCCTACACCCCCCACCATATTTTTTCCCACTACCTCCAGGGCCATGACCGCAGAAAATATCGAAAATGAAGTAATGAAAAATTTAATTAAGGTAAGTCAGTTTTAATAGGGGCAAGGTGCTTATAGGCATAACATTTGAATGCCAACGGCACGCGGTGTTCCCAAGCGGTCACCCATCTAAGTACTAACCGCGCCCGACCCTGTTTAACTTCGGTGATCAGACGAGAACCGGTGTTTTCAGGGTGGTATGGCCGTTGGCGATGTACTTTGCTGTTGTTGTGGTACATACTTGTATGGGAAATAAGATAGTAAAATCACTTGTAATCACTGTCGTGCATGTTTGATTGCTTATTTTGCAGATGTGTTGGCATCACTGAAATTTAATAGTGTGATTTTATTAGTTGACAATACTTTTGGTTCCAATTACTTAACTTGCACGAGAAATTACATACTTAAGTAACTCAGGATATGTAAAGTGATTTTATATAGAATATGCACAGTGTAGCATACATAAGAGGATGTGTGTTAAGTGAAGAGATTTGCTTGATTATAAAAAACAGCAGACATCGTCGGAAATTGTAACATAATATATATTACGCCAAGCTATAATTTCACATATGATTAAACTTTGTTTCCCAAAACATGTGATTACCCAAATATTCCACCGAATAGGTAGACTGGCAAATTATATTTCCTTAAGCGGCCATACAAAGAGTATGGAGGGTTATCATGCATGTTGTTTCAGCTGTGCCCATTGGCGTTGGAGAAGGTGGCGACATGGAGATACTGTCCCTCCCCTAAAGCAGTTAATTTTCTTTTCAACTCCAGGAATCAAAATATACGAATAAATTATAAACATATTTCTTAAATATCTGTAAGTGTATATATGTATTATCATAACTCAAGATTAGGCAAAATATAATTTTGTTAGGCAAGACAGTAATACTGGTTTGGCTTCAGTTCTATAATGAACATTGCAAAAAACATCCTCGACGACCCCCATGCAAAGTTGAACTGTGTACACCTAGAAAAATACACCAAAAGGAAAGAGCATCACATTCGTGCATTCCCAGTGTAACCCAATTGATCTGTTTTTATTAGATATAGTGGTCATCACATCGCAATAATCAAATAATTTCCCCCTCCCCCCTTTAAAAAACACTTATTAATCTGTTTTTTTTTTTTTTTATGTTTAGAAATTCGCTGGTTTTTGAAGGGGGGAGTGGGGTTGGGTGGTGGTGGGGGTGTGGTAAAAGGCCTGGTAATTTATGGAATGTTAATCAGCTCAGCTGTTAATAAATTGGTTTATGCTGTCACTTTTTGGTTAAATAAAGTGGTATAAAAAATTGAGTGCAGGACCTAAAGTTAGCTTAAGCAGGATGGAATATACTACCCCCCCCCCCTTTTTTTTTTTCTTCACCAACCCGCTAGATAATAGACTTGGAAAATTATATTTATTTATTTCTGCAGGGGGTAATGTCATCGTACCACCCCCCCCCCCCTCCATCCAAAAAAAAAAAATTGGTTCCGTAAATCAACAACGGGACATCAAAGTTTATCACGCATCTTTTGGCGGCGCTGGTTGGTAGCAGTGTTCCGCGATTGTTTTGTCTGGATATTTTTATTTTTTTGTATTTGAAAAAATTAAAAAATTAGTAAATAAAGTGTTGCCTGAAATTGGTTTTATGTCTGCTGGAGAGAGGCGTGTCTTGCGATTGTTTATTAGGAAAACTTTGTTGTGTGTTGGCGACGTACGTTTAAAACGTTATTTTTAGTGCGCGGTGAGCTAGTAAAACTGAAAATAGGCGATGAAATTTATCAGTGTTTGTGGTTTCTTACAATATTCCGTGATGCAAGTGGATGCGTATCAGTTTGTACCTTCCCGAGTCCTGGTTTAGAGACGGCATGTTTCAAACACCTGGGTTTCTGTGGTGTGCAAAAAGCATCGATGGTCAGCGTGCTAGCCTCGGAACGGTACTGTAATGTAGAGGTATTTATTTGTAATATGCGTGAATCGGAATGAGAACAGTGCTATGCTCGTATGACGTAAGTAAACGTTTGTGTATTTATTTTTTCCCCGAGTGTGGGGCATTTTGCACTGCAAAATTTGCATAAAGCTTAGGTTTATTGTAAAGAAAGCACGTTGCACTTCACATTATACAGTCGGCTAAAAATGTATTACGAGAAGTATGTAATGCTGCTGCCAGCACATAGGACAAAAATCATTATTAGGCTGTTAATGGTAAAGTGAGCACACTTTTGAGGCCCGCCCTACTTACTTGTTTTTTTTTTTTTTTTTTTTTTTTTTCAGCCATTGTTTATCCCTCTGCCACATTTTAAAATAAATATTGCGATGTAAATAATTAATACATGGTGTAAATTCCACAGTACTAAAATAAATTATATATTTAATTGACAGACTGTTTTTCCAAATGAGACAAAGTGCTTCAAAAATTGCTCAATTTATCATGAATAGCATATATGTAAAAGATAGGTGTTTATTAAAATCTTAATATATATATATGAAACTGTTGTTTTTATTATTATTATTATTGTTAATATTATTATTATTAGTATTACTACTACGACGATCGCCACACCACTGTCATAGTAAGAACATCCTTTAATGGTGATTGGGAGATATTTGAAGAGTTTTAAGGTTGTGACACATTGAATGGTGTTTTTGTTTTGCTAGAAATATTGTGTAATGTATGTGTGTCTTGTGCAGGGTATTACACAGATAAATATAACCAGGGTTGTTTACGTAGTTAGGTAATAAATGAATAAGCTTAGTCTATTGAGGATAGGTGTACAGGAAGAGCAGGCTTTTCATACTTGCTTTGGTATGATAATTTGATCACACATAAAATATTTCACATAATCCTCCAGTAGCTTGTTTATGCCATATGTCGGTTATCCAAGTACAATTTTTCTTGAACTTATAGGTGTTTTTATGGTTTTAAATTTTATTAAAAAGTATTTTAATCATATTCATTAATAGCTATTTCAATTTAAATGAATTTTTTGTGAGAAGAAGTGAAAATGTATACACACACATCTTAGTATTGTAATGTTGGAGAACTTGATTTAAAATAAAATAGGCATATATATATAAATTATGGACAGCAGCAAAAATTAGTTCCTCTCATGTTATTGTTGTTGGTCCTTAAAAGGACCGTTTATGTAGTTTGCACTGGCCAGGGGCAGCTCACTTGGAGCTGGTGTACTTGGTGACTGCCTTTGTGCCCTCGCTGACGGCGTGCTTGGCCAGCTCCCCTGGCAGCAGAAGTCGTACAGCAGTCTGTATTTCGCGGCTTGTTATGGTGGACCGCTTATTGTAGTGAGCGAGACGACTTGCTTCTGCTGCTATGCGTTCAAAGATGTCGTTGACGAAGCTGTTCATGATGCTCATGGCCTTGGATGATATGCCAGTGTCTGGGTGAACCTGCTTCAACACTTTGTAGATGTAGATGGCATAGCTTTCCTTCCTCTTGCGCTTCTTCTTCTTGTCTCCCTTGGAGATGTTTTTCTGAGCCTTGCCTGCTTTCTTTGCTGCCTTTCCACTAGTTTTAGGAGGCATTGTGTTGCTGTGCTGCGCGCCTTCAAATGACAGGCAGGCGAAAGGTGGAGGATAAAAACTCGGGACGACTCCACGGTGCGCGACCAATCGCAGTGCTTTGCCGCTTCTGATTGGTCGCGCACCGTGGAAGGCCACATGACAAAACAAGATGTTCTGGGTTGTGCGCTGGCACTTTCTCGCTGGTTTCGCTAGTCGCTGTCGCTCTGTACATCTGAACTCATCATGTCAGGAAGGGGTAAAGGTGGGAAAGTGAAGGGGAAATCGAAGTCGCGCTCAAGCCGTGCAGGACTGCAGTTCCCAGTCGGGCGAATCCACAGGCTGCTGCGCAAGGGCAACTATGCAGAGCGTGTTGGGGCAGGTGCTCCAGTATATTTGGCTGCTGTGATGGAATACCTGGCAGCTGAAGTGCTCGAACTGGCGGGGAATGCAGCCCGTGATAACAAAAAGACGAGGATCATCCCACGACACCTCCAGCTGGCTATCCGCAATGATGAGGAGCTGAACAAGTTGTTGTCTGGTGTGACAATCGCCCAGGGCGGCGTCCTACCCAACATCCAAGCCGTGCTTCTGCCCAAGAAAACTGAGAAGAAAGCTTAAGGCTTCTTTCTGCCTGCCTGTCTGCTTAGCTACAATAACAAACGGTCCTTCTAAGGACCAACATGTGGTTCACATGAAGGGAACAGTTGTCTGTTGAGATAAAATAGTTTGCCTTTGTGCACTGTGTTAAATTAATTATTTTACTATCATCTCCAGCTTTCTTGATGCAGTGTGACTTATGTATACACATACACACACAAACACAGTTGCAGTGTGTCTAAAATAGCTTGCAGGTAATGTAATTTGTGCTGAAAACCAAACATCCTGCAAGAGACATGTAACCACCATTTTCTCATTTGTTTGCATACATACCTACATACATGCACACTGTACATTACATATAGGCCTACAAAATTCGGCAGACATGCACATGTTAGATATCAGACTTAAATTAAAAATTAAAGCCATTATTATTTTTGCATTCAAATCATGGTCAGGGTATTATATTTGCAGCTTGCCATATTTTGCAAATAATGTGTACATGTTAGAAGGGAAATATATATATTTAGAGTTATTTGATGGAAATAATTTTTTTTTTTTTTTTTTTTTTTCCCAAGACATTATGCATGCTTTGAAAGAATAAAGTGACCATATTAGCAAAGTGTAAAGGCTTGCATTACTTATTTCGGCATAGTCCTTTATTATTTAGTTGTACCTAAATGAAGCTTGTTTCTTGTGTTCATTGTGTTTTTCTGACAGGTGTAGTGGTACAGTGATACAGTAACTGCTACCTCCCATTGCAATACTGTGATGGCCCTTAAAAGGGCCGTTTTTGATGGCTGGCCGAGTTTGGCTTAACCTCCGAAGCCGTAGAGGGTGCGGCCCTGCCTTTTCAAGGCATACACGACGTCCATTGCAGTGACAGTTTTCCTCTTGGCATGCTCTGTGTAGGTGACAGCATCGCGGATGACATTTTCCAAAAACACTTTCAGCACACCTCGTGTCTCTTCATAGATGAGCCCCGAGATGCGCTTCACTCCTCCACGCCTGGCCAGCCTGCGGATTGCCGGCTTGGTAATTCCCTGGATGTTGTCACGCAGCACCTTCCTGTGGCGCTTTGCTCCACCTTTTCCCAGACCCTTGCCACCCTTGCCACGTCCAGTCATGTTGGCTTATTCCTTGTTGCAGCTGGATTGCTGCCACACAAATTTTCCATTCCAGTTTTGATGAAATGGCCTGCGCGTGTAATTGGCTGACACCGTCCGCCAATAGGAGCGCTGGCCAATAGTAGCGCACCGCCAGTTTTAACAAAACTGTGTTACTGAATTGCAGGCTGCCGCAGACAGCCCACAGTGGAGGAGTTGAACGGACCAGGATCAGGATGGCTCGCACAAAGCAGACAGCCCGCAAGTCGACGGGAGGCAAAGCCCCAAGGAAGCAGCTTGCTACGAAAGCTGCCCGCAAGAGCGCCCCGGCCACGGGGGGAGTGAAGAAGCCACATCGCTACCGGCCTGGCACTGTTGCTTTGAGGGAGATCAGGCGCTACCAGAAAAGCACTGAACTGCTCATCCGCAAGCTGCCATTCCAGCGCCTGGTAAGGGAGATTGCACAGGACTTCAAGACTGACCTGCGCTTCCAGAGCTCGGCGGTTATGGCTCTGCAGGAAGCGAGTGAAGCCTACCTCGTGGGGCTGTTTGAGGACACAAACCTGTGTGCTATCCACGCCAAAAGAGTCACCATCATGCCCAAGGACATCCAGCTTGCCAGGCGCATACGTGGGGAGCGTGCCTAGACACCTCGTCATTCTCTGCTGCACGTAGAAACAAAAAACGGCCCTTATGAGGGCCAATAATAACTGACAAAATTGAAAGGGAAACAGTTGGCTGTTTACAATTTACATCTATTTTTGTCGACCAATTTTTCCTTGACCTTGCTGGCAAATAAAAATTAAAGAATTAAAAAATTATATAATTCATTGACAAATTACTGCATTTTAATTGAGCTGTTGAACACATAAAATTATTATGTTCTGTGTGTGTGTGTGTGTGTTTGTGTGTGTGTGTAGGCATGATGATTATGAGAGTCGGTAATTTCAGAAGAAAAAAAAATTGATACATAATCTGTGTGTTTGTTGTGTTGTTTTACGCAGTTCAGACAATGAACCATGTAGGTTTGAGTAATGATAGACGAACACACCCTGTCCACCTTATATATATATATATATATATATATATATATATATATATATATATTATATATATATATATATATATAGGAGAGAGAGAGAGGGAGAAGGGGGGGGGGGGGGACACACACACACACATATGCATATTTTCATTTTTTTTTTTTTTTTTATGTATAGGAGTTGTGACAGCAGAGAGCAGATACCTTCAGGTAAAAATTGTTGGCCCTTAGAAGGGCCGATAATGTAGCATTGTACCACAGCAGCTGCAAGCCTCTTCATTTCTTCTTTGGAGCAGTTTTCTTTGGCGATTTGCTCTTCGGGGCCACTTTCTTCGGTTTTGGCGCACGAGGTTTCTTGGTTGGAGGCTTGGACACCTTTTTCGCCTTCGAAGGTGACTTCTTGGGCTTCGGAGTCGTAGCTGCTGCCTTCTTTTTCTTCTCAGCTGTAGGTGTAGCTTTCTTGACTGACTTCTTGGTCACTGCTGTTTTCTTGGCCACGGATCTCTTCTTTTCCTTGGGGGCAGCAGCCCCTCGTTTCCCACCAACAGTCTTGGGCTGGTCAGGAGCACTGCCAGATCCAGATGCCAGTTTAAAGGACCCTGAGGCCCCCTTCCCTTTCGTCTGGATGAGTTCGCCGCTGGCTACAGCTGCCTTCAGGTATTTTTTTATGAAAGGTGCCAACTTCTCAGCATCAACTTTGTAGGTGGATGCGACATACTTCTTTATGGCTTGCAATGAAGACCCGCCTCTTTCCTTAAGGCTTTTTATTGCAGAACCTACCATCTCCGATGTGCGTGGGTGTGCAGGCTTGGCTCGTGGCTTCTTCGAGGCTGCCTTGCCTTTCTTAGGGGAGGCCGCCTGGGATGGGGCCACTGCTGGTGCTGTTGCTGCTGCTCCTGTGTCTGCCATGATGTGCTTGATCGTACTGAACCTGGCAATAGTATGAGTGAAAAATTCTCATTTTCTGTTACCCAATTTTTTGGTCCCGGACCGATCGGAAAACTCTGGATACCTCGCTAGCATGGGAGCAGCGAACTCGGGACGATGAAAGTAATGCAATGCTGTTTTCACACTGCAATTTCGACCCTTTAGGGATGTGAGTGGCCCGTAGTAATATCTTAGGCAGGCACAGTAAAGGTAAGTGTTACCTGTGGCAATGGCATGGCTCCCAAAGCTTAATTCGTGGCACTAGCTGGTAATGCTGAGTTGAAGCGCGCACTCATCCAACATCCTCCACTCCGCCGCGGTTCCTGGGCTCCAGGAGGCACGGAGTGCATCGCCTGGGGTTGGCAGTTTTAGGATGGCTTGCGACAGCCTTCCTGCATTCCACTGCCAAGTTTGGTGGCCGTGTTGCATGCGTGAGCTGAAATACAGCTATTTGAATTTACAGGTGCGCCAAACAAATCTTTTCAATTGCAAAAGCTGTTCCACTATTCAAGTGCATAATTTGTGCTGGAAATGCTTGAAAATAGTGAAAGAAATGGTCTGGTACTTGAGCATCATGTCGGCTGGTAACACGGACAATAATATTGTACTTGGTGGTATTCTGTAAGCTGAAAGAAGTCATATATTTGTATAGAAATTGTGAAGGCCCTTCACATGTATCTGGTCAGACGATGATGCAGTATAGTAGAGAAAATTCTACTTGTATGTACAGTACATAAGTGGAAAGTATCATACTATGGCACCAGTGTATCCCCTGATGACAGGCAGCCACCATCATATCTTACCCCGCAGTGTCGCGGCAGCAAAATGCCACTGCATGCTGCCTGTTGCCTAGCAGGGAACATGAGTATACATCTCAAGTGTTGTATATCTTAAACTGCATTTTCCGTAAAAAAAATAAAAAGGCCTAGAGTGTTTACTTTACACATTGACGTATGTGTGTACTTTTTTGGAGAACAGGCATACTGCATACTTCCAGCTTTAATTTGTTTGGTGGAATAGAGGAACTTGTCACTGCATCCTACATTGTAGTAGCACTCGTTAAATATTTATATTGCCTGTCAGATACTTTCTCCAAAGAAGACTATGCAGTTTTGCTGGGTACGAATTATTTGCGGTGAAATTGTTACTGTCTATCGCAAGGAAGCAATGCATGATGGTAAGAAAAAAAGTAGTTTGTTTCACTATTTTTCGTGAAGGGAACAGTCAAAGCTGCTGCCTTGTTCAATTCTTGTAAGACTGGTACAGCAACATGTCATGATGTTTACGGCACAGATATTTCCTTTTGTGCAGATGATGTAAGTGTTAGTATCATACTAACTGTAAAGGGTGTAAAGAAATGTTAGGGGGCAATGGGTTAATTATGGAATGATAATGTTCTTATGTTGGATCCTTGTAAGGGGGCGACATGTTCTGTGTAATAATTTATTTACAAACTATAAGCCATTCATGTTAAACTGAGACTTTTAAAGGCAGTAACAAAATGTATTAACCCCTAATAAATTTATTTTATTGCAGCCATTGACATACACCGTCTGTCTTATCGCAATGTTTATAGGAAATAGTGGTGGAAAGATAGGCATTAATTCAAAGGTATAATTTAGCAGGGCTTTAAAATATGCGCACTTCACTGTGAATAGGCGATAACAGCTATTGTCTGTCACCTAAATTCCGACAAACAAACAGAAACATTCCCCCAACCCTCCGTCATACCAACCAACCGACTTCGTACCTCGCCCATTAACCCTATTTCATCTTAAACTCTTTCAACTAGAACTACGAGACTTGCGGAGTATTAAACTGCGAAGATGGTTTTTTTTTTTTACAATCTAACTTATCAATTTTTTTTTTTAAGAAGGAAAAAGGTTTTCGGGGGGGGGGGGGGAGAAGGGTGAGGATATATTTTCACCGCTAATGTTATGATTGCTTTCGTAGATTATTATAACGACGAGGTTATTACTCACTCGGGCATATTTTTCAAATAGGAAAAAAAAAAAAAAAAAAAAAAAATCAGTTTGCTAACCTACAACCCAAAAAATTTGTGCGGTGTTTCTGCAAGCTAGAATATGCTGGTTGTAAAGAAATTATATTATGTGTATCTTGTATTATCGTAAAATAAATAATTAAGATCTCGTCCATATAATATCTGCATGGAAGTAACACTGTTGTATTAATTACACATATATTTTCATTCTATTGTTTTCGAAGGTTTATGTTGGCTATTCTGCTGCTACTTTTGTGTGTAATGTCGACAGTTTTGTTTATAAGTTGCGGTGACATAGTTTTGTTGGTATTATTTTAATAGAAGATACTAGAAAAGTTTTAATTTCAAGACCATTTTCACATAATTGAAAATTATGTGTCGGTGTTTGTTTCATCCCTGTGAAAGAAGGGAAGAAAGTGATCTTGTGGGCAGCAGTTCCCCAGTGTTTACTTATGTAAGAATGTGGTTGTGTGTGCTCGGGAAAAACGTGGATGCGAAAGTGATATTCCGGAATGTCAATTGTATGCTGCGATGATACCCTGTGAACAACCAGTGGCACAAATTAGCTGTTAAATTTTTATTTGAAATGTGTGCTAATGTTGGATGGTTAAGCGTTAACCCCTAGTAATTTTTTTTTGCGCAGGAGGGTTTGGGGGAATGGGCTCAGTCTTTGAGCGCAGCATACAGCAAAACTTGGTTTTCATTTTAGAAGCATCTTTTTGGTTGGCATGAACAATTGTGTAGTAGTGGAGTGTCATTGTTTGTATTGTGAAAAGAAAAATATATACTGTTAGACATTTTGTATCTGTGGCAGAGCGACAATTGTAGAGAAGTACTCGTCCACTGATTTTCAAGAAACAGTATGTATGTGTGTGTGTGTGCTTTATGAATAATGTATTCAGAGACTGTTATCACAACTGGTTTTTGAAAAGTTTTGAATAATTGTGTAGGACAAAAAATTATTATTTTTTTCAGCAATGTGCCGAAAATAGGAGGGGTGGAGAGGTCAATTGGTTAGTGTTGGGGGAAAAAGAGGCAATTATAATTATTTATCCCAAATTTCACGACGATTATTGAAAAGAATATCTGGCATTGTAAGGGGAAGGCTATTGTGTTGTTTTATTACCACAGAGTTTCAGCACTTGCAATGTAATGTGGGGGGGGGGGGGGGTGCTGTCACACAATTCCCCTCCCCCCTACACCCCCCACCATATTTTTTCCCACTACCTCCAGGGCCATGACCGCAGAAAATATCGAAAATGAAGTAATGAAAAATTTAATTAAGGTAAGTCAGTTTTAATAGGGGCAAGGTGCTTATAGGCATAACATTTGAATGCCAACGGCACGCGGTGTTCCCAAGCGGTCACCCATCTAAGTACTAACCGCGCCCGACCCTGTTTAACTTCGGTGATCAGACGAGAACCGGTGTTTTCAGGGTGGTATGGCCGTTGGCGATGTACTTTGCTGTTGTTGTGGTACATACTTGTATGGGAAATAAGATAGTAAAATCACTTGTAATCACTGTCGTGCATGTTTGATTGCTTATTTTGCAGATGTGTTGGCATCACTGAAATTTAATAGTGTGATTTTATTAGTTGACAATACTTTTGGTTCCAATTACTTAACTTGCACGAGAAATTACATACTTAAGTAACTCAGGATATGTAAAGTGATTTTATATAGAATATGCACAGTGTAGCATACATAAGAGGATGTGTGTTAAGTGAAGAGATTTGCTTGATTATAAAAAACAGCAGACATCGTCGGAAATTGTAACATAATATATATTACGCCAAGCTATAATTTCACATATGATTAAACTTTGTTTCCCAAAACATGTGATTACCCAAATATTCCACCGAATAGGTAGACTGGCAAATTATATTTCCTTAAGCGGCCATACAAAGAGTATGGAGGGTTATCATGCATGTTGTTTCAGCTGTGCCCATTGGCGTTGGAGAAGGTGGCGACATGGAGATACTGTCCCTCCCCTAAAGCAGTTAATTTTCTTTTCAACTCCAGGAATCAAAATATACGAATAAATTATAAACATATTTCTTAAATATCTGTAAGTGTATATATGTATTATCATAACTCAAGATTAGGCAAAATATAATTTTGTTAGGCAAGACAGTAATACTGGTTTGGCTTCAGTTCTATAATGAACATTGCAAAAAACATCCTCGACGACCCCCATGCAAAGTTGAACTGTGTACACCTAGAAAAATACACCAAAAGGAAAGAGCATCACATTCGTGCATTCCCAGTGTAACCCAATTGATCTGTTTTTATTAGATATAGTGGTCATCACATCGCAATAATCAAATAATTTCCCCCTCCCCCCTTTAAAAAACACTTATTAATCTGTTTTTTTTTTTTTTTATGTTTAGAAATTCGCTGGTTTTTGAAGGGGGGAGTGGGGTTGGGTGGTGGTGGGGGTGTGGTAAAAGGCCTGGTAATTTATGGAATGTTAATCAGCTCAGCTGTTAATAAATTGGTTTATGCTGTCACTTTTTGGTTAAATAAAGTGGTATAAAAAATTGAGTGCAGGACCTAAAGTTAGCTTAAGCAGGATGGAATATACTACCCCCCCCCCCTTTTTTTTTTTCTTCACCAACCCGCTAGATAATAGACTTGGAAAATTATATTTATTTATTTCTGCAGGGGGTAATGTCATCGTACCACCCCCCCCCCCCCCCATCCAAAAAAAAAAATTGGTTCCGTAAATCAACAACGGGACATCAAAGTTTATCACGCATCTTTTGGCGGCGCTGGTTGGTAGCAGTGTTCCGCGATTGTTTTGTCTGGATATTTTTATTTTTTTGTATTTGAAAAAATTAAAAAATTAGTAAATAAAGTGTTGCCTGAAATTGGTTTTATGTCTGCTGGAGAGAGGCGTGTCTTGCGATTGTTTATTAGGAAAACTTTGTTGTGTGTTGGCGACGTACGTTAAAACGTTATTTTTAGTGCGCGGTGAGCTAGTAAAACTGAAAATAGGCGATGAAATTTATCAGTGTTTGTGGTTTCTTACAATATTCCGTGATGCAAGTGGATGCGTATCAGTTTGTACCTTCCCGAGTCCTGGTTTAGAGACGGCATGTTTCAAACACCTGGGTTTCTGTGGTGTGCAAAAAGCATCGATGGTCAGCGTGCTAGCCTCGGAACGGTACTGTAATGTAGAGGTATTTATTTGTAATATGCGTGAATCGGAATGAGAACAGTGCTATGCTCGTATGACGTAAGTAAACGTTTGTGTATTTATTTTTTCCCCGAGTGTGGGGCATTTTGCACTGCAAAATTTGCATAAAGCTTAGGTTTATTGTAAAGAAAGCACGTTGCACTTCACATTATACAGTCGGCTAAAAATGTATTACGAGAAGTATGTAATGCTGCTGCCAGCACATAGGACAAAAATCATTATTAGGCTGTTAATGGTAAAGTGAGCACACTTTTGAGGCCCGCCCTACTTACTTGTTTTTTTTTTTTTTTTTTTTTTCAGCCATTGTTTATCCCTCTGCCACATTTTAAAATAAATATTGCGATGTAAATAATTAATACATGGTGTAAATTCCACAGTACTAAAATAAATTATATATTTAATTGACAGACTGTTTTTCCAAATGAGACAAAGTGCTTCAAAAATTGCTCAATTTATCATGAATAGCATATATGTAAAAGATAGGTGTTTATTAAAATCTTAATATATATATATGAAACTGTTGTTTTTATTATTATTATTATTGTTAATATTATTATTATTAGTATTACTACTACGACGATCGCCACACCACTGTCATAGTAAGAACATCCTTTAATGGTGATTGGGAGATATTTGAAGAGTTTTAAGGTTGTGACACATTGAATGGTGTTTTTGTTTTGCTAGAAATATTGTGTAATGTATGTGTGTCTTGTGCAGGGTATTACACAGATAAATATAACCAGGGTTGTTTACGTAGTTAGGTAATAAATGAATAAGCTTAGTCTATTGAGGATAGGTGTACAGGAAGAGCAGGCTTTTCATACTTGCTTTGGTATGATAATTTGATCACACATAAAATATTTCACATAATCCTCCAGTAGCTTGTTTATGCCATATGTCGGTTATCCAAGTACAATTTTTCTTGAACTTATAGGTGTTTTTATGGTTTTAAATTTTATTAAAAAGTATTTTAATCATATTCATTAATAGCTATTTCAATTTAAATGAATTTTTTGTGAGAAGAAGTGAAAATGTATACACACACATCTTAGTATTGTAATGTTGGAGAACTTGATTTAAAATAAAATAGGCATATATATATAAATTATGGACAGCAGCAAAAATTAGTTCCTCTCATGTTATTGTTGTTGGTCCTTAAAAGGACCGTTTATGTAGTTTGCACTGGCCAGGGGCAGCTCACTTGGAGCTGGTGTACTTGGTGACTGCCTTTGTGCCCTCGCTGACGGCGTGCTTGGCCAGCTCCCCTGGCAGCAGAAGTCGTACAGCAGTCTGTATTTCGCGGCTTGTTATGGTGGACCGCTTATTGTAGTGAGCGAGACGACTTGCTTCTGCTGCTATGCGTTCAAAGATGTCGTTGACGAAGCTGTTCATGATGCTCATGGCCTTGGATGATATGCCAGTGTCTGGGTGAACCTGCTTCAACACTTTGTAGATGTAGATGGCATAGCTTTCCTTCCTCTTGCGCTTCTTCTTCTTGTCTCCCTTGGAGATGTTTTTCTGAGCCTTGCCTGCTTTCTTTGCTGCCTTTCCACTAGTTTTAGGAGGCATTGTGTTGCTGTGCTGCGCGCCTTCAAATGACAGGCAGGCGAAAGGTGGAGGATAAAAACTCGGGACGACTCCACGGTGCGCGACCAATCGCAGTGCTTTGCCGCTTCTGATTGGTCGCGCACCGTGGAAGGCCACATGACAAAACAAGATGTTCTGGGTTGTGCGCTGGCACTTTCTCGCTGGTTTCGCTAGTCGCTGTCGCTCTGTACATCTGAACTCATCATGTCAGGAAGGGGTAAAGGTGGGAAAGTGAAGGGGAAATCGAAGTCGCGCTCAAGCCGTGCAGGACTGCAGTTCCCAGTCGGGCGAATCCACAGGCTGCTGCGCAAGGGCAACTATGCAGAGCGTGTTGGGGCAGGTGCTCCAGTATATTTGGCTGCTGTGATGGAATACCTGGCAGCTGAAGTGCTCGAACTGGCGGGGAATGCAGCCCGTGATAACAAAAAGACGAGGATCATCCCACGACACCTCCAGCTGGCTATCCGCAATGATGAGGAGCTGAACAAGTTGTTGTCTGGTGTGACAATCGCCCAGGGCGGCGTCCTACCCAACATCCAAGCCGTGCTTCTGCCCAAGAAAACTGAGAAGAAAGCTTAAGGCTTCTTTCTGCCTGCCTGTCTGCTTAGCTACAATAACAAACGGTCCTTCTAAGGACCAACATGTGGTTCACATGAAGGGAACAGTTGTCTGTTGAGATAAAATAGTTTGCCTTTGTGCACTGTGTTAAATTAATTATTTTACTATCATCTCCAGCTTTCTTGATGCAGTGTGACTTATGTATACACATACACACACAAACACAGTTGCAGTGTGTCTAAAATAGCTTGCAGGTAATGTAATTTGTGCTGAAAACCAAACATCCTGCAAGAGACATGTAACCACCATTTTCTCATTTGTTTGCATACATACCTACATACATGCACACTGTACATTACATATAGGCCTACAAAATTCGGCAGACATGCACATGTTAGATATCAGACTTAAATTAAAAATTAAAGCCATTATTATTTTTGCATTCAAATCATGGTCAGGGTATTATATTTGCAGCTTGCCATATTTTGCAAATAATGTGTACATGTTAGAAGGGAAATATATATATTTAGAGTTATTTGATGGAAATAATTTTTTTTTTTTTTTTTTTTTTTCCCAAGACATTATGCATGCTTTGAAAGAATAAAGTGACCATATTAGCAAAGTGTAAAGGCTTGCATTACTTATTTCGGCATAGTCCTTTATTATTTAGTTGTACCTAAATGAAGCTTGTTTCTTGTGTTCATTGTGTTTTTCTGACAGGTGTAGTGGTACAGTGATACAGTAACTGCTACCTCCCATTGCAATACTGTGATGGCCCTTAAAAGGGCCGTTTTTGATGGCTGGCCGAGTTTGGCTTAACCTCCGAAGCCGTAGAGGGTGCGGCCCTGCCTTTTCAAGGCATACACGACGTCCATTGCAGTGACAGTTTTCCTCTTGGCATGCTCTGTGTAGGTGACAGCATCGCGGATGACATTTTCCAAAAACACTTTCAGCACACCTCGTGTCTCTTCATAGATGAGCCCCGAGATGCGCTTCACTCCTCCACGCCTGGCCAGCCTGCGGATTGCCGGCTTGGTAATTCCCTGGATGTTGTCACGCAGCACCTTCCTGTGGCGCTTTGCTCCACCTTTTCCCAGACCCTTGCCACCCTTGCCACGTCCAGTCATGTTGGCTTATTCCTTGTTGCAGCTGGATTGCTGCCACACAAATTTTCCATTCCAGTTTTGATGAAATGGCCTGCGCGTGTAATTGGCTGACACCGTCCGCCAATAGGAGCGCTGGCCAATAGTAGCGCACCGCCAGTTTTAACAAAACTGTGTTACTGAATTGCAGGCTACCCGCCAGACGTACTAAGGAGGTGCGTCTCTGCTTCTTCTGGCTGAATACGACCATTAGCGACTATTAACATTTTAGCTCGTGGCATACACCCTGTACTCTGTGATCGGCCTGGAAACAGGTCATCTTGAGCCTAGCCCCTAGTGGGTCAGCGATCACTCTGTATAGCACCGATCTAGATACTTTTTTAACAACACTTTCTCGCAGTTTGCAAACAACACAGCATCGAGAGTCGCTCCACACCGAGCCTACCCCTCCCCCACCACCCTCACGGGCATGGCGGCGGGCGGGGAACCGACGACGCCAACAATGTCCACGTCAACAATGTCCACACCAACTTCCTCCCGATCGTCAACACCGGCCGCAGGAAATTACACTTCTGACATGGAAACCGAATTCCAATTAGTCAAACGTAAAGCTGACAGAACAACCACGCAGGAGAACAAGCGTCTCCATTCTGTGTCGTCCGAGGCACATACAAACGCCATACCTACACAAAATAGGTTTTCCCCGCTTAAGGAGGTAACGGAAAAAACCTCAGCATTTGATCGTCCCGGCTCTTCAAGCATCTCCACCCACAAAACACAAACGGCTGCACCACAAACACGTCAGAAAAAACAAAACCAGTATAGATTAGTGGTTCCTGACGCCACAAAATACAACCTACTTATCCAGAAACTGCGAGCCATTAGTAGGGACGGGTTCTCCCTTCTCCCCACAGCTCGCGGAACACAAATCCGGACCAAAAACATTAACTTTTTCACAGCTGCTCGCACAATGCTAGAAGCGAACTACATACATTACTTTACTTTCTGTCAAGCTGCCGAGCTCCCACAGAAAGTCGTTTTTGACCTCCACACCACAACCGACATTGCGGACATCAAGTCGGACCTGGAATGTGCCGGATACTCAATCCAGCACATTTATCAATTTAAAAAACGTATCCAAGATGAAACAGACCCCACGAAATTCACGTTGGAGCCGCAACGTTTTTTCTGCGTCACGGCGGCGCAGAACAATTCTCTCCCTCCTCTGCACTCTGTCACGAGGATAAACATGACAATAGTTCATCCCCGACAATACAAGAAACGGCCGACAGACGTGGCACAATGCCGCAACTGCCTAGCGTTAGGACACACAAAAAATCATTGCTCCATGCCGACGAAATGCCCTCACTGCGCCGGCCCTCACCCCGAGAGTGCTTGCGCAACAATCAAAAACAACTCCAAGCCTACATGCAGTAACTGCGCGGGCGAACACACAGCCCTATCAAAAGCCTGCCCCAAGTTCCTGGACTTGGTGCAGAAAAGAACTACTGCTGCCGCTACGAAAATCGCGACAAAAACCGCAAAACAACTTCCTGCCCCATCCAGATTTCCAGTCAGGCCATTACAGCCTGGCAAAACTTATTCGCAGGCACTCTCTGCAAATATACACAAACCAGCTCCCACTCTTGACACCCCTGCGATGCCAAACATACAACCGCAGTCCCGCCCTCGCCAGCGAAATTCGCCGGGAGAGATGCGAAACGTAATGCGGGATTTCCATGAACTCATGGAATTCCTTAGAGCATGCGACTTCGCCTCGCTCATGGCTCATTTCCACCCCTACATACAAAAACTCCGCAACACCACTGAAAAACAAGAGAGAACCTGGCTACTTCTCGAAGCCATGGCGTCATTTGCGGCCCCCTAGCCTGTCAACTAGATCCGTATATACCAAGTTCCCCTACTCTGAACTGGAGCGACTCTGAAACACTTAACATTTACATTACTCACTATGACGAGCGAAATTAAACGCAATAATACAGCCCGAATTCACAAAAAAAATGGCCCCGAAACTGGCCGGAGTTTTCCGATCGGTCCGGGACAAACAACTACCTTGTGGCAGGACCGTTTGGCGCTAGCATCACGCCAGCCATATCGCTCTCGGACTTCCCGAGTTAACATGTTTTACCTAACTTTAGCCGCTCGTCACGGTACATTCAACATGCACTCACACAACAATTAGATTATTTAATTGAATATAACATATGACAAATTAAGTAATTACAAAAACTGAACCAATAACACTGATTTAAATTTTCGCGAATCTTAAATTCACCACTTCAATATATATTTAATTAATTTAATTTAATTAATTTAATTATATAAACCCTTGCCACTCCAGTCATGGGAAAGCTACTTTCATCGAATATTTAACTTCATTTGGCTATTAACCTCCGCTTTTTATACCAAACTGTCGCTAGCTCTCTCAAAGGGAGCTCGTGACAGTACTTCACAAGTCCTGAACTTTAAAATTCCGCGCTGATAAAATCAATTAACTTCTCCACTCTCTTTTATCCCGTACAGGCAGGGAAAAAGAGAGTAAAAATCAGTCATGGAAACAGCTCCCAGGCGCTACCCTGGGAATCCTGTACAATAATGTTGCTTGGCAGCTTGAAGTAATTTTGATGGATGCGGAGGGGGGCGGGGGTTAGCTTCTCCTCGCCTCCGCAAACTAATTGATAACTAACTGGGTGGCCAAGGTCCCTCACAAGGGACCGATCTACCCCCGCGCTGAGGGAGTAAGCGTCCCAGTGATGTAAAATGGCGGCGGGCGCTGGCACTTTCTCGCTGGTTTCGCTAGTCGCTGTCGCTCTGTACATCTGAACTCATCATGTCAGGAAGGGGTAAAGGTGGGAAAGTGAAGGGGAAATCGAAGTCGCGCTCAAGCCGTGCAGGACTGCAGTTCCCAGTCGGGCGAATCCACAGGCTGCTGCGCAAGGGCAACTATGCAGAGCGTGTTGGGGCAGGTGCTCCAGTATATTTGGCTGCTGTGATGGAATACCTGGCAGCTGAAGTGCTCGAACTGGCGGGGAATGCAGCCCGTGATAACAAAAAAGACGAGGATCATCCCACGACACCTCCAGCTGGCTATCCGCAATGATGAGGAGCTGAACAAGTTGTTGTCTGGTGTGACAATCGCCCAGGGCGGCGTCCTACCCAACATCCAAGCCGTGCTTCTGCCCAAGAAAACTGAGAAGAAAGCTTAAGGCTTCTTTCTGCCTGCCTGTCTGCTTAGCTACAATAACAAACGGTCCTTCTAAGGACCAACATGTGGTTCACATGAAGGGAACAGTTGTCTGTTGAGATAAAATAGTTTGCCTTTGTGCACTGTGTTAAATTAATTATTTTACTATCATCTCCAGCTTTCTTGATGCAGTGTGACTTATGTATACACATACACACACAAACACAGTTGCAGTGTGTCTAAAATAGCTTGCAGGTAATGTAATTTGTGCTGAAAACCAAACATCCTGCAAGAGACATGTAACCACCATTTTCTCATTTGTTTGCATACATACCTACATACATGCACACTGTACATTACATATAGGCCTACAAAATTCGGCAGACATGCACATGTTAGATATCAGACTTAAATTAAAAATTAAAGCCATTATTATTTTTGCATTCAAATCATGGTCAGGGTATTATATTTGCAGCTTGCCATATTTTGCAAATAATGTGTACATGTTAGAAGGGAAATATATATATTTAGAGTTATTTGATGGAAATAATTTTTTTTTTTTTTTTTTTTTTTCCCAAGACATTATGCATGCTTTGAAAGAATAAAGTGACCATATTAGCAAAGTGTAAAGGCTTGCATTACTTATTTCGGCATAGTCCTTTATTATTTAGTTGTACCTAAATGAAGCTTGTTTCTTGTGTTCATTGTGTTTTTCTGACAGGTGTAGTGGTACAGTGATACAGTAACTGCTACCTCCCATTGCAATACTGTGATGGCCCTTAAAAGGGCCGTTTTTGATGGCTGGCCGAGTTTGGCTTAACCTCCGAAGCCGTAGAGGGTGCGGCCCTGCCTTTTCAAGGCATACACGACGTCCATTGCAGTGACAGTTTTCCTCTTGGCATGCTCTGTGTAGGTGACAGCATCGCGGATGACATTTTCCAAAAACACTTTCAGCACACCTCGTGTCTCTTCATAGATGAGCCCCGAGATGCGCTTCACTCCTCCACGCCTGGCCAGCCTGCGGATTGCCGGCTTGGTAATTCCCTGGATGTTGTCACGCAGCACCTTCCTGTGGCGCTTTGCTCCACCTTTTCCCAGACCCTTGCCACCCTTGCCACGTCCAGTCATGTTGGCTTATTCCTTGTTGCAGCTGGATTGCTGCCACACAAATTTTCCATTCCAGTTTTGATGAAATGGCCTGCGCGTGTAATTGGCTGACACCGTCCGCCAATAGGAGCGCTGGCCAATAGTAGCGCACCGCCAGTTTTAACAAAACTGTGTTACTGAATTGCAGGCTGCCGCAGACAGCCCACAGTGGAGGAGTTGAACGGACCAGGATCAGGATGGCTCGCACAAAGCAGACAGCCCGCAAGTCGACGGGAGGCAAAGCCCCAAGGAAGCAGCTTGCTACGAAAGCTGCCCGCAAGAGCGCCCCGGCCACGGGGGGAGTGAAGAAGCCACATCGCTACCGGCCTGGCACTGTTGCTTTGAGGGAGATCAGGCGCTACCAGAAAAGCACTGAACTGCTCATCCGCAAGCTGCCATTCCAGCGCCTGGTAAGGGAGATTGCACAGGACTTCAAGACTGACCTGCGCTTCCAGAGCTCGGCGGTTATGGCTCTGCAGGAAGCGAGTGAAGCCTACCTCGTGGGGCTGTTTGAGGACACAAACCTGTGTGCTATCCACGCCAAAAGAGTCACCATCATGCCCAAGGACATCCAGCTTGCCAGGCGCATACGTGGGGAGCGTGCCTAGACACCTCGTCATTCTCTGCTGCACGTAGAAACAAAAACGGCCCTTATGAGGGCCAATAATAACTGACAAAATTGAAAGGGAAACAGTTGGCTGTTTACAATTTACATCTATTTTTGTCGACCAATTTTTCCTTGACCTTGCTGGCAAATAAAAATTAAAGAATTAAAAAATTATATAATTCATTGACAAATTACTGCATTTTAATTGAGCTGTTGAACACATAAAATTATTATGTTCTGTGTGTGTGTGTGTGTGTTTGTGTGTGTGTGTAGGCATGATGATTATGAGAGTCGGTAATTTCAGAAGAAAAAAAAATTGATACATAATCTGTGTGTTTGTTGTGTTGTTTTACGCAGTTCAGACAATGAACCATGTAGGTTTGAGTAATGATAGACGAACACACCCTGTCCACCTTATATATATATATATAATATATATATATATATATATATATATATATATATATTATATATATATATAAGAGAGAGAGAGAGAGAGAGAGGGAGAAGGGGGGGGGGGGGACACACACACACACATCATATGCATATTTTCATTTTTTTTTTTTTTTTATGTATAGGAGTTGTGACAGCAGAGAGCAGATACCTTCAGGTAAAAATTGTTGGCCCTTAGAAGGGCCGATAATGTAGCATTGTACCACAGCAGCTGCAAGCCTCTTCATTTCTTCTTTGGAGCAGTTTTCTTTGGCGATTTGCTCTTCGGGGCCACTTTCTTCGGTTTTGGCGCACGAGGTTTCTTGGTTGGAGGCTTGGACACCTTTTTCGCCTTCGAAGGTGACTTCTTGGGCTTCGGAGTCGTAGCTGCTGCCTTCTTTTTCTTCTCAGCTGTAGGTGTAGCTTTCTTGACTGACTTCTTGGTCACTGCTGTTTTCTTGGCCACGGATCTCTTCTTTTCCTTGGGGGCAGCAGCCCCTCGTTTCCCACCAACAGTCTTGGGCTGGTCAGGAGCACTGCCAGATCCAGATGCCAGTTTAAAGGACCCTGAGGCCCCCTTCCCTTTCGTCTGGATGAGTTCGCCGCTGGCTACAGCTGCCTTCAGGTATTTTTTTATGAAAGGTGCCAACTTCTCAGCATCAACTTTGTAGGTGGATGCGACATACTTCTTTATGGCTTGCAATGAAGACCCGCCTCTTTCCTTAAGGCTTTTTATTGCAGAACCTACCATCTCCGATGTGCGTGGGTGTGCAGGCTTGGCTCGTGGCTTCTTCGAGGCTGCCTTGCCTTTCTTAGGGGAGGCCGCCTGGGATGGGGCCACTGCTGGTGCTGTTGCTGCTGCTCCTGTGTCTGCCATGATGTGCTTGATCGTACTGAACCTGGCAATAGTATGAGTGAAAAATTCTCATTTTCTGTTACCCAATTTTTTGGTCCCGGACCGATCGGAAAACTCTGGATACCTCGCTAGCATGGGAGCAGCGAACTCGGGACGATGAAAGTAATGCAATGCTGTTTTCACACTGCAATTTCGACCCTTTAGGGATGTGAGTGGCCCGTAGTAATATCTTAGGCAGGCACAGTAAAGGTAAGTGTTACCTGTGGCAATGGCATGGCTCCCAAAGCTTAATTCGTGGCACTAGCTGGTAATGCTGAGTTGAAGCGCGCACTCATCCAACATCCTCCACTCCGCCGCGGTTCCTGGGCTCCAGGAGGCACGGAGTGCATCGCCTGGGGTTGGCAGTTTTAGGATGGCTTGCGACAGCCTTCCTGCATTCCACTGCCAAGTTTGGTGGCCGTGTTGCATGCGTGAGCTGAAATACAGCTATTTGAATTTACAGGTGCGCCAAACAAATCTTTTCAATTGCAAAAGCTGTTCCACTATTCAAGTGCATAATTTGTGCTGGAAATGCTTGAAAATAGTGAAAGAAATGGTCTGGTACTTGAGCATCATGTCGGCTGGTAACACGGACAATAATATTGTACTTGGTGGTATTCTGTAAGCTGAAAGAAGTCATATATTTGTATAGAAATTGTGAAGGCCCTTCACATGTATCTGGTCAGACGATGATGCAGTATAGTAGAGAAAATTCTACTTGTATGTACAGTACATAAGTGGAAAGTATCATACTATGGCACCAGTGTATCCCCTGATGACAGGCAGCCACCATCATATCTTACCCCGCAGTGTCGCGGCAGCAAAATGCCACTGCATGCTGCCTGTTGCCTAGCAGGGAACATGAGTATACATCTCAAGTGTTGTATATCTTAAACTGCATTTTCCGTAAAAAAAATAAAAAGGCCTAGAGTGTTTACTTTACACATTGACGTATGTGTGTACTTTTTTGGAGAACAGGCATACTGCATACTTCCAGCTTTAATTTGTTTGGTGGAATAGAGGAACTTGTCACTGCATCCTACATTGTAGTAGCACTCGTTAAATATTTATATTGCCTGTCAGATACTTTCTCCAAAGAAGACTATGCAGTTTTGCTGGGTACGAATTATTTGCGGTGAAATTGTTACTGTCTATCGCAAGGAAGCAATGCATGATGGTAAGAAAAAAGTAGTTTGTTTCACTATTTTTCGTGAAGGGAACAGTCAAAGCTGCTGCCTTGTTCAATTCTTGTAAGACTGGTACAGCAACATGTCATGATGTTTACGGCACAGATATTTCCTTTTGTGCAGATGATGTAAGTGTTAGTATCATACTAACTGTAAAGGGTGTAAAGAAATGTTAGGGGGCAATGGGTTAATTATGGAATGATAATGTTCTTATGTTGGATCCTTGTAAGGGGGCGACATGTTCTGTGTAATAATTTATTTACAAACTATAAGCCATTCATGTTAAACTGAGACTTTTAAAGGCAGTAACAAAATGTATTAACCCCTAATAAATTTATTTTATTGCAGCCATTGACATACACCGTCTGTCTTATCGCAATGTTTATAGGAAATAGTGGTGGAAAGATAGGCATTAATTCAAAGGTATAATTTAGCAGGGCTTTAAAATATGCGCACTTCACTGTGAATAGGCGATAACAGCTATTGTCTGTCACCTAAATTCCGACAAACAAACAGAAACATTCCCCCAACCCTCCGTCATACCAACCAACCGACTTCGTACCTCGCCCATTAACCCTATTTCATCTTAAACTCTTTCAACTAGAACTACGAGACTTGCGGAGTATTAAACTGCGAAGATGGTTTTTTTTTTTTACAATCTAACTTATCAATTTTTTTTTTTAAGAAGGAAAAAGGTTTTCGGGGGGGGGGGGGAGAAGGGTGAGGATATATTTTCACCGCTAATGTTATGATTGCTTTCGTAGATTATTATAACGACGAGGTTATTACTCACTCGGGCATATTTTTCAAATAGGAAAAAAAAAAAAAAAAAAAAAAATCAGTTTGCTAACCTACAACCCAAAAAATTTGTGCGGTGTTTCTGCAAGCTAGAATATGCTGGTTGTAAAGAAATTATATTATGTGTATCTTGTATTATCGTAAAATAAATAATTAAGATCTCGTCCATATAATATCTGCATGGAAGTAACACTGTTGTATTAATTACACATATATTTTCATTCTATTGTTTTCGAAGGTTTATGTTGGCTATTCTGCTGCTACTTTTGTGTGTAATGTCGACAGTTTTGTTTATAAGTTGCGGTGACATAGTTTTGTTGGTATTATTTTAATAGAAGATACTAGAAAAGTTTTAATTTCAAGACCATTTTCACATAATTGAAAATTATGTGTCGGTGTTTGTTTCATCCCTGTGAAAGAAGGGAAGAAAGTGATCTTGTGGGCAGCAGTTCCCCAGTGTTTACTTATGTAAGAATGTGGTTGTGTGTGCTCGGGAAAAACGTGGATGCGAAAGTGATATTCCGGAATGTCAATTGTATGCTGCGATGATACCCTGTGAACAACCAGTGGCACAAATTAGCTGTTAAATTTTTATTTGAAATGTGTGCTAATGTTGGATGGTTAAGCGTTAACCCCTAGTAATTTTTTTTTGCGCAGGAGGGTTTGGGGGAATGGGCTCAGTCTTTGAGCGCAGCATACAGCAAAACTTGGTTTTCATTTTAGAAGCATCTTTTTGGTTGGCATGAACAATTGTGTAGTAGTGGAGTGTCATTGTTTGTATTGTGAAAAGAAAAATATATACTGTTAGACATTTTGTATCTGTGGCAGAGCGACAATTGTAGAGAAGTACTCGTCCACTGATTTTCAAGAAACAGTATGTATGTGTGTGTGTGTGCTTTATGAATAATGTATTCAGAGACTGTTATCACAACTGGTTTTTGAAAAGTTTTGAATAATTGTGTAGGACAAAAAATTATTATTTTTTTCAGCAATGTGCCGAAAATAGGAGGGGTGGAGAGGTCAATTGGTTAGTGTTGGGGGAAAAAGAGGCAATTATAATTATTTATCCCAAATTTCACGACGATTATTGAAAAGAATATCTGGCATTGTAAGGGGAAGGCTATTGTGTTGTTTTATTACCACAGAGTTTCAGCACTTGCAATGTAATGTGGGGGGGGGGGGGTGCTGTCACACAATTCCCCTCCCCCCCTACACCCCCCACCATATTTTTTCCCACTACCTCCAGGGCCATGACCGCAGAAAATATCGAAAATGAAGTAATGAAAAATTTAATTAAGGTAAGTCAGTTTTAATAGGGGCAAGGTGCTTATAGGCATAACATTTGAATGCCAACGGCACGCGGTGTTCCCAAGCGGTCACCCATCTAAGTACTAACCGCGCCCGACCCTGTTTAACTTCGGTGATCAGACGAGAACCGGTGTTTTCAGGGTGGTATGGCCGTTGGCGATGTACTTTGCTGTTGTTGTGGTACATACTTGTATGGGAAATAAGATAGTAAAATCACTTGTAATCACTGTCGTGCATGTTTGATTGCTTATTTTGCAGATGTGTTGGCATCACTGAAATTTAATAGTGTGATTTTATTAGTTGACAATACTTTTGGTTCCAATTACTTAACTTGCACGAGAAATTACATACTTAAGTAACTCAGGATATGTAAAGTGATTTTATATAGAATATGCACAGTGTAGCATACATAAGAGGATGTGTGTTAAGTGAAGAGATTTGCTTGATTATAAAAAACAGCAGACATCGTCGGAAATTGTAACATAATATATATTACGCCAAGCTATAATTTCACATATGATTAAACTTTGTTTCCCAAAACATGTGATTACCCAAATATTCCACCGAATAGGTAGACTGGCAAATTATATTTCCTTAAGCGGCCATACAAAGAGTATGGAGGGTTATCATGCATGTTGTTTCAGCTGTGCCCATTGGCGTTGGAGAAGGTGGCGACATGGAGATACTGTCCCTCCCCTAAAGCAGTTAATTTTCTTTTCAACTCCAGGAATCAAAATATACGAATAAATTATAAACATATTTCTTAAATATCTGTAAGTGTATATATGTATTATCATAACTCAAGATTAGGCAAAATATAATTTTGTTAGGCAAGACAGTAATACTGGTTTGGCTTCAGTTCTATAATGAACATTGCAAAAAACATCCTCGACGACCCCCATGCAAAGTTGAACTGTGTACACCTAGAAAAATACACCAAAAGGAAAGAGCATCACATTCGTGCATTCCCAGTGTAACCCAATTGATCTGTTTTTATTAGATATAGTGGTCATCACATCGCAATAATCAAATAATTTCCCCCTCCCCCCTTTAAAAAACACTTATTAATCTGTTTTTTTTTTTTTTTATGTTTAGAAATTCGCTGGTTTTTGAAGGGGGGAGTGGGGTTGGGTGGTGGTGGGGGTGTGGTAAAAGGCCTGGTAATTTATGGAATGTTAATCAGCTCAGCTGTTAATAAATTGGTTTATGCTGTCACTTTTTGGTTAAATAAAGTGGTATAAAAAATTGAGTGCAGGACCTAAAGTTAGCTTAAGCAGGATGGAATATACTACCCCCCCCCCCTTTTTTTTTTTCTTCACCAACCCGCTAGATAATAGACTTGGAAAATTATATTTATTTATTTCTGCAGGGGGTAATGTCATCGTACCACCCCCCCCCCCTCCATCCAAAAAAAAAAATTGGTTCCGTAAATCAACAACGGGACATCAAAGTTTATCACGCATCTTTTGGCGGCGCTGGTTGGTAGCAGTGTTCCGCGATTGTTTTGTCTGGATATTTTTATTTTTTTGTATTTGAAAAAATTAAAAAATTAGTAAATAAAGTGTTGCCTGAAATTGGTTTTATGTCTGCTGGAGAGAGGCGTGTCTTGCGATTGTTTATTAGGAAAACTTTGTTGTGTGTTGGCGACGTACGTTAAAACGTTATTTTTAGTGCGCGGTGAGCTAGTAAAACTGAAAATAGGCGATGAAATTTATCAGTGTTTGTGGTTTCTTACAATATTCCGTGATGCAAGTGGATGCGTATCAGTTTGTACCTTCCCGAGTCCTGGTTTAGAGACGGCATGTTTCAAACACCTGGGTTTCTGTGGTGTGCAAAAAGCATCGATGGTCAGCGTGCTAGCCTCGGAACGGTACTGTAATGTAGAGGTATTTATTTGTAATATGCGTGAATCGGAATGAGAACAGTGCTATGCTCGTATGACGTAAGTAAACGTTTGTGTATTTATTTTTTCCCCGAGTGTGGGGCATTTTGCACTGCAAAATTTGCATAAAGCTTAGGTTTATTGTAAAGAAAGCACGTTGCACTTCACATTATACAGTCGGCTAAAAATGTATTACGAGAAGTATGTAATGCTGCTGCCAGCACATAGGACAAAAATCATTATTAGGCTGTTAATGGTAAAGTGAGCACACTTTTGAGGCCCGCCCTACTTACTTGTTTTTTTTTTTTTTTTTTTTTTTTTCAGCCATTGTTTATCCCTCTGCCACATTTTAAAATAAATATTGCGATGTAAATAATTAATACATGGTGTAAATTCCACAGTACTAAAATAAATTATATATTTAATTGACAGACTGTTTTTCCAAATGAGACAAAGTGCTTCAAAAATTGCTCAATTTATCATGAATAGCATATATGTAAAAGATAGGTGTTTATTAAAATCTTAATATATATATATGAAACTGTTGTTTTTATTATTATTATTATTGTTAATATTATTATTATTAGTATTACTACTACGACGATCGCCACACCACTGTCATAGTAAGAACATCCTTTAATGGTGATTGGGAGATATTTGAAGAGTTTTAAGGTTGTGACACATTGAATGGTGTTTTTGTTTTGCTAGAAATATTGTGTAATGTATGTGTGTCTTGTGCAGGGTATTACACAGATAAATATAACCAGGGTTGTTTACGTAGTTAGGTAATAAATGAATAAGCTTAGTCTATTGAGGATAGGTGTACAGGAAGAGCAGGCTTTTCATACTTGCTTTGGTATGATAATTTGATCACACATAAAATATTTCACATAATCCTCCAGTAGCTTGTTTATGCCATATGTCGGTTATCCAAGTACAATTTTTCTTGAACTTATAGGTGTTTTTATGGTTTTAAATTTTATTAAAAAGTATTTTAATCATATTCATTAATAGCTATTTCAATTTAAATGAATTTTTTGTGAGAAGAAGTGAAAATGTATACACACACATCTTAGTATTGTAATGTTGGAGAACTTGATTTAAAATAAAATAGGCATATATATATAAATTATGGACAGCAGCAAAAATTAGTTCCTCTCATGTTATTGTTGTTGGTCCTTAAAAGGACCGTTTATGTAGTTTGCACTGGCCAGGGGCAGCTCACTTGGAGCTGGTGTACTTGGTGACTGCCTTTGTGCCCTCGCTGACGGCGTGCTTGGCCAGCTCCCCTGGCAGCAGAAGTCGTACAGCAGTCTGTATTTCGCGGCTTGTTATGGTGGACCGCTTATTGTAGTGAGCGAGACGACTTGCTTCTGCTGCTATGCGTTCAAAGATGTCGTTGACGAAGCTGTTCATGATGCTCATGGCCTTGGATGATATGCCAGTGTCTGGGTGAACCTGCTTCAACACTTTGTAGATGTAGATGGCATAGCTTTCCTTCCTCTTGCGCTTCTTCTTCTTGTCTCCCTTGGAGATGTTTTTCTGAGCCTTGCCTGCTTTCTTTGCTGCCTTTCCACTAGTTTTAGGAGGCATTGTGTTGCTGTGCTGCGCGCCTTCAAATGACAGGCAGGCGAAAGGTGGAGGATAAAAACTCGGGACGACTCCACGGTGCGCGACCAATCGCAGTGCTTTGCCGCTTCTGATTGGTCGCGCACCGTGGAAGGCCACATGACAAAACAAGATGTTCTGGGTTGTGCGCTGGCACTTTCTCGCTGGTTTCGCTAGTCGCTGTCGCTCTGTACATCTGAACTCATCATGTCAGGAAGGGGTAAAGGTGGGAAAGTGAAGGGGAAATCGAAGTCGCGCTCAAGCCGTGCAGGACTGCAGTTCCCAGTCGGGCGAATCCACAGGCTGCTGCGCAAGGGCAACTATGCAGAGCGTGTTGGGGCAGGTGCTCCAGTATATTTGGCTGCTGTGATGGAATACCTGGCAGCTGAAGTGCTCGAACTGGCGGGGAATGCAGCCCGTGATAACAAAAAGACGAGGATCATCCCACGACACCTCCAGCTGGCTATCCGCAATGATGAGGAGCTGAACAAGTTGTTGTCTGGTGTGACAATCGCCCAGGGCGGCGTCCTACCCAACATCCAAGCCGTGCTTCTGCCCAAGAAAACTGAGAAGAAAGCTTAAGGCTTCTTTCTGCCTGCCTGTCTGCTTAGCTACAATAACAAACGGTCCTTCTAAGGACCAACATGTGGTTCACATGAAGGGAACAGTTGTCTGTTGAGATAAAATAGTTTGCCTTTGTGCACTGTGTTAAATTAATTATTTTACTATCATCTCCAGCTTTCTTGATGCAGTGTGACTTATGTATACACATACACACACAAACACAGTTGCAGTGTGTCTAAAATAGCTTGCAGGTAATGTAATTTGTGCTGAAAACCAAACATCCTGCAAGAGACATGTAACCACCATTTTCTCATTTGTTTGCATACATACCTACATACATGCACACTGTACATTACATATAGGCCTACAAAATTCGGCAGACATGCACATGTTAGATATCAGACTTAAATTAAAAATTAAAGCCATTATTATTTTTGCATTCAAATCATGGTCAGGGTATTATATTTGCAGCTTGCCATATTTTGCAAATAATGTGTACATGTTAGAAGGGAAATATATATATTTAGAGTTATTTGATGGAAATAATTTTTTTTTTTTTTTTTTTTTTTTCCCAAGACATTATGCATGCTTTGAAAGAATAAAGTGACCATATTAGCAAAGTGTAAAGGCTTGCATTACTTATTTCGGCATAGTCCTTTATTATTTAGTTGTACCTAAATGAAGCTTGTTTCTTGTGTTCATTGTGTTTTTCTGACAGGTGTAGTGGTACAGTGATACAGTAACTGCTACCTCCCATTGCAATACTGTGATGGCCCTTAAAAGGGCCGTTTTTGATGGCTGGCCGAGTTTGGCTTAACCTCCGAAGCCGTAAGGGTGCGGCCCTGCCTTTTCAAGGCATACACGACGTCCATTGCAGTGACAGTTTTCCTCTTGGCATGCTCTGTGTAGGTGACAGCATCGCGGATGACATTTTCCAAAAACACTTTCAGCACACCTCGTGTCTCTTCATAGATGAGCCCCGAGATGCGCTTCACTCCTCCACGCCTGGCCAGCCTGCGGATTGCCGGCTTGGTAATTCCCTGGATGTTGTCACGCAGCACCTTCCTGTGGCGCTTTGCTCCACCTTTTCCCAGACCCTTGCCACCCTTGCCACGTCCAGTCATGTTGGCTTATTCCTTGTTGCAGCTGGATTGCTGCCACACAAATTTTCCATTCCAGTTTTGATGAAATGGCCTGCGCGTGTAATTGGCTGACACCGTCCGCCAATAGGAGCGCTGGCCAATAGTAGCGCACCGCCAGTTTTAACAAAACATGTGTTACTGAATTGCAGGCTGCCGCAGACAGCCCACAGTGGAGGAGTTGAACGGACCAGGATCAGGATGGCTCGCACAAAGCAGACAGCCCGCAAGTCGACGGGAGGCAAAGCCCCAAGGAAGCAGCTTGCTACGAAAGCTGCCCGCAAGAGCGCCCCGGCCACGGGGGGAGTGAAGAAGCCACATCGCTACCGGCCTGGCACTGTTGCTTTGAGGGAGATCAGGCGCTACCAGAAAAGCACTGAACTGCTCATCCGCAAGCTGCCATTCCAGCGCCTGGTAAGGGAGATTGCACAGGACTTCAAGACTGACCTGCGCTTCCAGAGCTCGGCGGTTATGGCTCTGCAGGAAGCGAGTGAAGCCTACCTCGTGGGGCTGTTTGAGGACACAAACCTGTGTGCTATCCACGCCAAAAGAGTCACCATCATGCCCAAGGACATCCAGCTTGCCAGGCGCATACGTGGGGAGCGTGCCTAGACACCTCGTCATTCTCTGCTGCACGTAGAAACAAAAACGGCCCTTATGAGGGCCAATAATAACTGACAAAATTGAAAGGGAAACAGTTGGCTGTTTACAATTTACATCTATTTTTGTCGACCAATTTTTCCTTGACCTTGCTGGCAAATAAAAATTAAAGAATTAAAAAATTATATAATTCATTGACAAATTACTGCATTTTAATTGAGCTGTTGAACACATAAAATTATTATGTTCTGTGTGTGTGTGTGTGTTTGTGTGTGTGTGTAGGCATGATGATTATGAGAGTCGGTAATTTCAGAAGAAAAAAAAATTGATACATAATCTGTGTGTTTGTTGTGTTGTTTTACGCAGTTCAGACAATGAACCATGTAGGTTTGAGTAATGATAGACGAACACACCCTGTCCACCTTATATATATATATATAATATATATATAATATATATAATAAGAGAGAGAGAGAGAGA